>QXMI01000083.1:0-272342 GCA_003568695.1 Protomyces arabidopsidicola
CTATGGCGGGGGCTAGAACGATGCTATTCGATGAAGCATGAATGAAGGGTATCTATCGTCATGCATGGCATTGACATGGGTGGTGGTTGCGTTGCTGCAGGCGCTTTGGTGCATGGCAGGAGTATATATTCGATGAAGGTGTGTTGGTGAGAATAGCGTGAAACGCAGTAGTTGGCCTTTGATACCCCTAGATAAAGTGCTCTGCTCGCATCCTTCTATATTCTATATGCTTTCCATTCAAATCATCCAATCCCAAAGAATGGTGGGGAGGAGATGGGGGGTCTTGTGAATGCTGAGTCATACATGGTTATCGGAAAGCATCAAGGAGACTAATTGGAAAATCTGAGAAAGCCAATGGATAGAGGGAGGTTTGGTGAAGGTATATAAGGAGTTTGAGAGGTGGAAAGGTGTGTATGGGATGAAAAAGACCAATGTCCGAATTGGCAAAGGAGAAGAGAGTGTCACTGTGAGGTTGGGTTAGGGTGTTTTGGGGGTGGTGGTTTTGAAAAATTTTGAAATGGGGGAAGACATGTCTTCTCCGAAAGAACCATACGTAGGCGTTGGCAGCTGAGTCTGTCAACGATTTGTGCTTTTCATGTGTTACGAAGTAACCGTCCGACATGATCTTGAAGCGCACTTGTTGCACGAAGTTGCGGAGAGAGAGTGGCCCATCCGATGAGAGTGAGTGCAGGGTAAGGTCCTGCAACTTACTTGGAAGTTTCGCATAAATCATTGCGACCTCCATTTCTTCGTTCCAAGAGGTGCCACTCGGATCGAGGTGGGCAATGATGGCTTGAGTCTCCACCATTAGGGTCTCAATGGCTGTAGATGTGGCCTTGCCCGGGGGCAAAGAGAGCCTGTTGAGTTTGGTTACCAATTGCAACCTTCGCAGCGTATCAGGCTGCTGGTGTCGAGCCAACACTGTCTTGAAAGCAACACAGGCGACTTTGATGTCTTTGATTGCTTCTAAGTCGGACTTGTCAAGTCCTCCTTTCAGAAGGAACAGTGCCTTGCTGTTTTTGTCCCAAGTGGGTTCAATAAGAGCCCATGCTTCGTCAGTAGCAGGTACGAGGTTGCCTAAATGGTCGATATAACAGGGGCCGGTGTACGGTTTCCTGCTTGGACCCTCGCTTAATTCCTCCTCCATTGCTTTGGACTTGGTGCGAGTCGAAGGGGCACTATAGGCCTGTAGGGGCATAAGCTTTTCCTCTTCCATCTGAATTTCGAGAGCGGCGATACGGGCCTCTATTTCTTCGTCGGCCTTTTGCATGGCTTCTGAGCAGCGGATTGCTGCTTTGACGCGGCGTGCGTGCATCTCCTGGAAAATATAGGTCTCCACGCCGGCTTGCTGAGCGACAGACATCAGCTCGTCCTTCCAAGCACCTAGGCCATTGCTTATACTCTTGGTGTTCCTAAACATCGCGTTGCTAGACGGGTTGGAACGCTGAAACGAAGCAATAGCGTCCTTCTGCATAGCAACAATACTCATAACCTATTGGGAAGTGGCTAGTGCGGGGTGGCTATAACCGTAGATGATAGACACTGGCGCACAGCGTAGCTGCAGATAAGACTTGATTCGAATAGGGACAAGAGTATAGCACTCTTGCCAGCTAAGACTAAACTAAAGGTCACGTGCATGAGCGCTGACGTGGCAGAGAGATATAAACGGAAGCAAGTGATCAGGGGCTGATGCACTTGAATTCCTAACACTAGTCGTGTGACAACAGGAGTCGACATTTCAGGAGACGTTGGGCACATTTGAAATCACGGGATTGTGATATGGCTTAGTATTCGGTACGTCAAAGACCCCTGACAACGCGATGATTCTGTTGATAAAGCGACCACCGTCATGAGCTTTTCTAAGCCAGATTTCAAATGATTTGGTATTTATTGCTGATGGCAACACAAGTTGTAATTGGCACAAAAGACCAATTCAGGCCTGGACTCGGTGAATCAACCCTGATCCCCAGTTCAAATGGCAACATCTCATCCAACTCTATTAAAAGCTTCGAGCTTCAGAAGTTCGACGAAGCCAAACTGGCACTCCTGTCGAAACTCATTGAAACAGACTGGGTCGCTTTCCAACAATCTCGTCATCACAAGCGCGGTTTTTACAGCACAAACGTCCGTGCGCGTCCATATATTGGAAAGCTATATGTCTTCTTCGGGAACAATCTGCAAGATTGCACCGCATCAGTCATCAATCAAAGACGTATAGCGTCGCTGTGACTGCAGCTCATTGTCTTATAAGTAAACGATGGGGCAAAGCTACACAGATAGCATTTGTGCCCGGTTTCACTGGTCAGACCCAGCCTGATGGCTTTGTCGCTAAACAGTGGCTACCCTCGTTTAAGTACGAGGCAGGAAAAGTCGAACACGATGTTGCTTTCATCAAGTTTTTACAAGGTCCGCAGCGGTCATCAACGCAGCTCCCTTTGGAATTGGTAACGGGAGGACAGGAAGGGGACTTTGATCGTGATTATTCTGGGCGGATACAGAGTTCTCAAAGGACTTGACAGTTTTCCTTTGATGTCATGCGAACGGATCAGCGCAATCATCAAAAATCCGAACGCTGGCGACAAGCAGAATCCATGTTTCTTGATTTTGCCTTCCTGCGACTCCATCGCAGGATGTTCCGGAGGGCCTGTCTACCTTGGCGAATATCATATATTGGAGTTCGCCACGGCGGTCTCTACTACAATCATATGCCAGTGGCTGTGCTTACTCCTTTTACCGGCTTCGAATTCGATGCATTCGAGAGTATAGATGGTGACTTTTAAAGTCCTCATTTGCTCTGACGGTCCGGCTTCATCCTAGCTTTTGCAACGCCGCAGGCTCTGGTTCAAAGCTGAAAAACGAGCTTTAAGGAGGCTTGGTGAGCAGCTCTTAGCGATTCTGATACTCCCAACTTGTGCTGCAGGACAGTCGTTATTTGATATTGCCTTCATATTCTGAGCCTGTTATTCTAGTGAGTGATGAGCTTTGTTCGGCTCGTCTGATAAGGCGGCATCCGACATATGATCATGGTCCGTGAGCGGCATTCGACATATGATCATGGTCCGTGAGTGTCGCGGGCTTACTATGATAAAGGCAGATGGCTTGTGAGTGAAAGAAAAAAGATATGCCTTACTGTCTACTCTCTACTAAAGAGCGCCGTAAGACCCATGCCGCCCAGCATGAGGTAGCGGAGTGCAGGGTAATCATTCATAGCGAGCGTAACCATACCCACGTAGGGCATGAAACCATAGACAACGCCAATAACATCCTCCTTGCGGTCTAGCGTGCGCTGCCCAGGCGCGTAGAGTGTTAGATCGTCGTCATTGTTGTTGTCGCCTTTGGTGAGAAGTTTCTGCGTTGGGCCGCGGTTCGGGTTCTCTTGGCTGAGTGGATTGACGCGATAGCCACGCACGCTTGCCTGCTGACCCTTTGGCAAGTTGACGCGCGTCTTCTTCTTGTTGATGAGGCCTTGCACAAACTTGACGGGCTTGCCTAGCTCATTGAGTGCCGACTGCGCTGAAATATGGCTCTTGATGACGCGGTGAACAATAGGGATGGAGCGGTCTTGGATATTGTAGACGACGATGTCGCCAATGTCAACCGTTGTAGGCAGATTTGTCAAGAAGAGCAAGTCGCCGCGCTGAAATGCTGGTTCCATAGAGCCCGACAGGACGACCACAACAGGCGACTCGCAATCCATGGCAAGGCTGAATCCCTTCCAGGCCATAAAGGCGGTGGTCCCAATTAGGCAGAGGTTGAGGAACTGCTGGAGCGCCTGTCTAACAGACAGCTTGCCCAGGTCCAGCATGATAAGATGTGTTGCTACAGAGGAAGAGAGAGTCGCGCTACGGAGACGTGTCCAATTTCAAGAATCAGCAGCCAGAACGCGCCGCCAAAATTGAGAGCGCGAGGACCAGAGACGCACGCGCTTGCCAAACAGGTACATGGGCACAGACAACAGACAGACACCCATCTGTGTGCAGCCCATAACGATGAACATCTTCTTCACGCCATCCCGGATGAGCCAGTCGAAGCCCGTGACTGTCAGCGCAAAGGCAAGCACATTCTTGACCAAAACGAGACTGATGAAAGCGTCTGTCGTATGCTTCGGGTAAGCATCTGCAAAGTAGGTGCTTACTGCAACGGTGCTAAAGATAATGCTCGAGATGGCAAAGCCAAACATGACAGTCGGGACCAAGTAGTGCAGACTAAAGCTGTAGCCAAAACCAAAAAGACCGATAGCGGCAGTGACAGTGGTTGGTATCATGAGCCAGATGCGATACTCAGCTTCGTAGATATTTGTCTTTTTGGAACAGAAGCGAACGGCCCAATCACTGAGAAAGCCCGCGATGGGAAAGGACACGAAGGCCCCTAGAAATGGCGCCGTGTAGAGGTAGCCAATACGTTCCATACTGAAAAAGTAAGGGTAAGTTGCAAAGAGGGCAGCGATGACTGTGGCGAGCATGACTGACCAGGCAACCAGCAGCCCAGCTGAACAGGCGCCCCAGAAAAAGGCCGGATGAAGGAGCATTATGAATGGCTTGGCCACTGAAAAGAAGAGCGAATCGTCAGAATAGCGTACACGCGAAAACAAGGCCAGCTCGTGTCGTTGAAGAGCGCCAGATGAGACTTCAACCTGCGATGTCTGCACACCCTTACTTAAGTCTTGAGGCTCAACATCTTGAGGCGCTACTTCTGTACGATTGTAAGCCGTCTCTGGACAATAAAGAATCAGCAGCGGCAGCAAGAGGCAACTGAAGCCTGCAATCAGCCCGAATGTCCAGCGCCAGGACAAGGATGCTGTAATCTTTCCAGTCAAGATTGGCGTCAAGAATGCGGCGCCAGTATAGGCTAGCGCGTAGATGGCATAATACATTCCACGCTCGTGCACAAAGTACAGGTCGGCAACAACGACTGGCACGAGCGCCTCAAAGGGCATAACGCCAAATCCTTGCAACAAACGCGCTCCAAGAAGAGAGTTATACGTTGCTGGGGTCGCTGCGGCCCAGATACTGCCGGCAATCATCAGGATGAGTCCAATGACAAAGGTATGCCTTCTTCCGTAAATCTTGCAGGTAGCATTGAAAATGGGACCGCACAGAGCCACGGCAAGAACATGCCAGCCGGTGAGCATCGCGATGCGCGTAAAGTTCGTGTGAAGGACACTGACAAAAACCAGTGTGGAAGTCGCGAGGATAGGATTAAGTGTCGCTGCGAGCACAGCGCCGACGCAGAGGATGCCGAAGCAGAGATCTTTCTTGCGGCGCGGCCAGTTGAGCGGGTCATTGGGTGAGCTACTGGGTACGGGGACTCTCGTCTTTGACTGCGCCTGCATCGCTGCATAGTCGACGGTCCCCGCGAGCATCGAAAAGGAATCTTTGCCTCAGCGTAGCGAATGGAGAATAGCTTCAGGAGCAGCTGGACAACGCTGGTTTGTCGCAGTCTCGTCGCGTCCTTCAGGCTTCAGATGGAAGCCACACACTGTCACTCAATCTTTGGTTGGAGTCATTACAGACATTGCTAGTATACAAGCATAGTTTACAAACCTACACCATGGTTGAGGTCGGAGCATCATTTCCAAGCAGCTGCCGCAGCTTCATGTTGGTGCGCACATCATTGACAATCGCCTCGCCCTCTTCGTCCTCCTCATCTTCGTCCTCAGAGATGTGGCCAGCGTCGCCGAGCCCAGAGGCAATCGGCATCCGGCTCATGTGACTTATAATGGAGCCTGATCGACTGCGTGTCGGGTGCATTGTCGTGCCAAAGCTCTCGATAGACCCAGTGTGGCTTTTGATGCTGGTGCTGGATCCATTGGGATGGCTAAAGATGCTCCGCATGAAACCACTGCGCTTCTCGCCACGATCAGGCGTGTAGGCAGAAGCGCGTGAGGAAGAGCGGTCAGGCAACAAGGAGAAGCGTGAGTTTGAGCGCGGTCTCTCTCGTCGCTGATCGAATGAGGTGCGTACATCAGGTGGGCCCATCGCGCGGCGCTGGAAGTGCGGGATGCTCGCACCAGAAGCATTCTCGCCAAACATGGCATACAACTTGGCTGCACGGCGTTGCTGTGATCTGCGCGCGGCTTCGGCATCAGACTCTTGGCGCGAAAGGAAGCTGCCAGTCGTTGTTTGTGAGAAGCGCGAGCCAATAGAGAGGGTAGGCGATGGAGGGCGCAGACTGACAATGGAGGGCTTGCGTGAAAGAGGTTGCCGAAAGACTTTGGTCTGATCGAGCGCTGAAGATTCAAAGTCGAGCGGAACAGTGCGTGTCGAGACGGAGCGCACTTCCTTGCGCCTCTTGAGCTTTCCAAGCAAAGTCTCTTGATCCGGCGCCGTCCGAGCAACAGGTGAGAAGGTTGAGGAGATGGGCGATGACTGCGCACTCAATGAATCATTGACCACAACATCGTGACCAAGCAAGCTCGAAAGCTTTTTTGCTCGATCTCCCGTGTTTTTGACATTCTCCGGGCGGTCGCCACCAGTGGAGGCTTCCTCCAGTGTCTCTTCGTCTGCATCGAGATCGGCCTCATCCTCCACTGGATCGTCAAGTCGTGCGGCGACAAGGGCGTCATCTGCAATTTGTTCAAGTCGCGCTTGTTCCGTCGTATGGGACGGTAGCAGAGGAGAAGTCTTAAGGAGCTCGCCATACAAGGCATTGCGTTTCACCTGCCTGAGACGTTCTGGCCTGGTGAGCTGCTGTTGCGGCACAGGTGCAAAGTACTGCTTCGTGGGTATTTGCCCTGGAAAGTACTGATCGCAGACTTGCCCGAGGATGGCTGCTTTGGTAGCCACCTCGGCACGCTCGCGCATGGACAAGATTGTTGTATCTTCAGGATCGAGTGCTTGCGTCAAGAGTACAAGGAACTGTTCACGCTCAGCAGACTGTCCCATAAAGAGTAGTTCTGCCTTTTTATAGACGTGTGGCCGAGCATGCTGAATCTGCTTGACACGAGCATTCTCGCTAGATGTCTCAAAGGTATCGAGTGACCAAGCCAACAGCCCGTCTTTCAGGAGTTGCCGTGCCTCGGTGATGCCGGAAACTTCACGCGGTAGATTGAGCTTGAGAGGGGCATTCGGCGACATGTAGAGCCGCTCAACATAATCTTCTGTGCAGTGGACACTGGTATCCAGCCAAAAAAGGACTTCAAGCAGCGTCCTTTTTTGCTGGCAGAAGCGTAAAAAGGCAAGCAATGAAATGGCGTTGCTGCTGAGCGTTGCAAACCTGTGTGCAGAGGAAGTCGGGTCACCCAAAACTGCTGATATAGGGGATGAGGACCCACCTTGCTCATGATGCATTTGCAATAAGCTGAGTCGATTACGCGCCGCAAGGCGCCCGCTGGACGACGCAGACATGGCGGAAGGCGGCCGCCGTATCTGAATAAACTCCATCTGCGTGGGTGAGTGGATGAAGTTGGTGGGCGAGCTTGGCCTGCGACCCAAAGCAAGCGTCTCTTCGATAGTTTCTTCGGTCATGGGCAAAACATAGACGCGCGAGTCGCTGTCGAGGACATCGCCGACAACGTCTGCCCAGCGGAGCACATTACTGCTCTCTTGGTCAATAAGACAGGCTACAACCAAGTTTCGCTCAGTGAGATTTGCCTCAATGACGCGAGCGAGGGTCTGTACGTCTGCCTGCTTGTGTATGGGCGTCGCAAATTCGAAGGGCGGCTGCTCCGGAATGGCGACGGTGACAGCGACGTGGATCTCCTGCGACTCTGAGTGTTTGATCTTCTCCTGATAATCTGCGTCATGGGAGGTGCCTGCGATGCGACTGAAGCCGACATAGACGACCTCTGGTGCGATGAGCATGGGCTGCGCTATCAATGCGGGTGATGTTGAATGCGGCTGGATATTGATGTTCTGTTTGTGTTGCACAAAAACCCAGCGAGGAAGAGAGTGAGGGCTGAGGGCGAGTATAAATCAGCAGACGGCGCGCAACATGGCTCCTGCTCCCTTGACCACATCTGCGTGTACATTCTCTGTCCTAATCCTTGACCACCATGCCCTCCAGTGCTCCCGCTCGTCGCTCGTCCGCATACCCTGTCCAGCTCTCGTCATAGACCACCGCATCCTCCACTCCCAGCGACTCGAGCGCAGCCTTGAGCACACACGCAGTCACCCCTGTCCCACAAGTCAGCACCAGCTTCTTGCTCAGGTCGACGTCCGCCTGTGCCAGTGCCTGCCTCAGCTCCTCTGCAGGAAGTAGTGCACCGTCCCTAATCAGCTTGTTGAAGGGGAGAGACTTGGCACCAGGCATGTGCCCAGATGACAGACCCTCGCGAGGCTCTGGCGCTTCTCCCGTGAAGCGTGCTGCTGGTCGTGCATCCACAATCTCGACATCCTTTGCCTTGATGCGTTGTACCAGGTCATCAAAGCCAAGGACGCGCTCAGCTTGGTAGACGGCGTCGCCATAGCTCACCCCCTGAATGGTCGGCTCGCCTTCTTCCAGTGGCAGACCTGCAGCTTCGTAGGCAGGCAGCCCACCCTCGAGCATCTTCACGTCTCCCTTGTGTCCGAAGACCTGCAGAGTCCAGTACACCCTTGGCGCACTGAACAGACCATGCGTGTCGTAAATGACGAGTGCATCGTCCCGCGTCAGACCAAGCTTGCCCATCTCCCTAGAGAAGAGCGATGCAGACGGCAGCATGTGCGGGAAAGGCGAGCTCTTGTCACAAATGGCGTCGAGGTCAAAGAAGCGAGCATTCGGGATGCGCTTGCGACGATACTCCTGTAGACCACTGCGCTGGACATTCGGCATAAACCAGCTTCCATCGAGAGGGATGTGCTTGCCGATGCCACCTGGCTTGAGGAAGAGCGAGCGCGACATAGGCAGGCTATCCGCTTTATCCAGCAGCTGCCGATGCTGCACCCTGAACCAGTCGTGAGCCTGGCTCTGGACGTCTTTAACTTTAGATCTGATCGTCGCAGTCTTCGACACTACTCGACTTCAACCAGCAGCACCACAGCATTACAGAACCAACGTCTAGTACCACATGCTCCCGCCGTACCCATTCATCGAGTTGTTCCCCGAGCTCACGGGCAAACGTATTGTTCTGTGCTCGGCATCACCCAGGCGCAAGCAGCTCCTCGACCAGGTAGGCCTCCAAGTCGAGTGCATCACCTCAGACTTCCCTGAAAACATCGACAAGGACTCCGTCACACCATGGGAGTACGTCAGCAAGACGGCCACAGGCAAGGCACTCGCCGTGTATGAGCGTATATGCGATGACAAAAAGGAGCCAAGTCTGCTTATTGCAGCCGACACGGTGGTCCTGTGTGGCCACAAAATCATGGAGAAGCCCAAGAACCAGGCAGAGCAGCTCGAAATGCTCAAGCGGCTACGTGCAGAGCCAGAGGGAGGACACCGTGCCATTACAGCAGTATGCATCATAGCACCAGACGACGAGATGCCTGTGGCACCAGGCTATGTTCTCAAAACGCACGTCGAAGAAACAACCGTTGTCTTTGACAGCGAGCTCTCGGACGATTTGTTGCTGAGCTATGTTCAGAGTGGCGAAGGGCTCGACAAAGCAGGCGGCTACGGTATTCAAGGTCAAGGCGCAATACTCGTTAAACGCATCCTCGGTGATCATGGTGCGGTAGTCGGCCTGCCTCTCAATGCCACCTACCGTCTCATACAAAATGTCCTCAACTACGACATTTATGCCGAAGAGGTCAACCTATAACATCTATTTGTTGTTGCAGGTATCGAGTACATCGTAAAAACTGCTTTCTATTGGCTGCCCAACTTCCAACTGTCAATAAACCGTCGATCGGCTTTGGTGGTCTCTACTTGGATCTCATGGATGTGCTTTTCAGACTGAAAAAAGGGGATATAGCAAGCGGCCCTCATGTTCATGGCAATCTTCTCACTGAATCATATGTCAAGCATTTTTGACCAAGACCCAGTTCAGATACAAATGTGCAGGTTCACTGATAGGCCGACTCGAAATGCAATGCCCTTCCAGCGCGAGTTGCCTGGACATGCTGGGACATGCAGACTGCTGCCTTCGTGGTGATAAGCAGATGCCTTCGCACGTCGACCCTTTGGAAAGGCCTGCCACAACAGTATCGCTCGACTTGCAAGACTCTTTCATAGGCCTCGGCGACTCTGTCAAAAAACCCTGTAGACCAGACTCATGCTGCCAAGAACTTCCTTAATTTGTCATCACCCAATTGAAGCGGTGTCTTGCCATCTGCATCAAGCTTGTCTGGGTCTGCCCCTTGATCCACCAGAAACTGCACAACATCTGCGTGTCCTTCTGCACACGCATGATGCATTGGAGTCCAACCACCGGCGTCGCTCGTGCTCATCGGTGAACCATTCGCCACAAGTCGCTTGACTATAGCAAGTGAGCCCACTGCTGCTGCTCTGTGAAGCGGTAACTGTCCCTGCCTATCCTTGATCCTGACCAGCTTCTTTCCTGAGTCGCTCGTAAGCAGCGCGTCAACTGCCCATATGAGCTGCTTACTGCACGCCGGATGCAATAGCGTCTGTCCACCACGATTGATCTGCGAGATATCCACTGGCACCGCAAACAGCATCTCTGAGACTTGCTGGTGCTTAGCTGCAATAGCAATCATGATAGGCGTCCATCCTCCCTCGTCCTGAGCATCTGCATTTGCGCCGTGATCTAGCAATAAGCGGCAGAGTGCCGGATTGCCGTGGACGCATGCCCAGTGCAGTGCAGTGCGCCCATCTTCGTCCTTGACATCCACCTGCTGGTCAAGCAGCATCGCCTGAACAGCATCAAGATCTCCCTCGAGAGCTGCAGTATGAATCGACATGGCCAGTCCGTCTGAACTCTGGTGGCTACTGGTTCGCGTCGCGCGTCGTCCGTCTTGAGCCATGGTCCTACACCTCGACACATCGCAGCTGCCCTTTCGCCTGGGCCAGTGCATTTCCGAGAGCCGTAGCTCTGCCATCTATGTCGCACAGAGAGAGGTAGCAGAGGTCTTTGCCGTCAAGGTCATCGATAAAACAGCCATCATCGCCGAGGGAAGACAGACGGCTAAGCAGGTAGACGGCGAGGCGACACTCCATAAAGCATGCGGCTCGAGCCAGCATCGACACATCGTGGACTTTCTCCAGGCAGATCACCTTACCTCGGGTCACCTCTGGATTGCCATCGAGTACTGCACGGGCGGTGACCTCTTTGACAAGATTGAGCCCGACTTGGGCGTTGACGAGCAGCTTGCGCATCTTTACTTTCGTCAGCTCCTCGACGGCCTCATCTTTATGCATGGCCATGGCATCAGTCATCGAGATATCAAGCCAGAGAACATTCTCCTCGACGGCGACGGGCGTCTCAAGATTGCAGACTTTGGACTCGCAGCCCTTTATGCGCATCGAGGCAAACGGCGTACTTTAAGTATTGCTTCTACGTTGCAAGGCCAAAGCTAACAAAAGATACTTCTTGCGGATCCCCGCCGTATGTCGCGCCCGAGATTCTGGGTACATATGACGGCGAACTCGTAGACGTCTGGTCGACGGGCATCGTCTTGTTTGCTCTGTGTCTCGGAGCAACGCCCTGGAACCAGCCTGCAGCTGAGGATGCTCTCTTTCGCCAATTTGCTAGGTCCAAGGGCCGTCCAGACTATGCTCCTTGGAATAGGCTTCCACCCGGCGTATACAACCTGTTACAAGGCATGCTCGAAATCAATCCAAAGACAAGATACACGTTCGCGGATGTTCAGGCACATTCATGGACGGCGCAAAAAGTTGTTGACCTGGACCCTCTCGATATAGCCAACAGGCTCATGTCCAAGATGCACGTTGACCTGCAAGTGCCAATCAAGCAAAGCATGTCCCAGTCCTCCGCTTCCATGATGGAGATGACACCATCGCAAGCACCAGTACGCTCGCAGGTCGCCTTTGAAGATGACCCTTCGCTGTCTCAATTTGCTGGAACAGCCATTCTCGAGAGTTTGACGCAGCGGGCGAGACGATTCGCTGATGTCACAGGTTCGGAACGTCTGACAAAGTTCTACTCGACCTGGCCTATTGCAGAGGTGTTTGAATTGTTGCTTCAAGCAGTGGAGGAACTCGCGTTTCAAATCAGGCTGGGAGAAATGTGTGTGACCATTGCGGCTGAAGATAGACGTGGCATGCAACTCTGGGGAACATTGAGCTGCTATAGCGTGCACACAAGTCAAGGCGAGATGACACTGGTGGACTTTGCAAAGCGCAAGGGAGATCCACAAGAATGGCGCGTTATTTTCAAGTTGGTGGCTCGACTCTGCAGAGATGCCATCTTCATCGGCTGATAAAAGTGCATCGACACGGACATAAGTACAGGTAGATGGTGTAGAGTGTACCTGGCCCCGGAATCGATTCGCCCATCTGATCTTTCACAGGCCGCGACCACGCCTGCTCGAGCCCATCTGCAATTTGGTGTTCTATTCCACACACAAAATGGACAGCTTGCAGGGCCTAGATAAGAATACCTCAGCTATTAGACTCAAGGACGCAGGCTTGACTGTATTTCCTGACGAGCTACTTCAGTTTTCCCAACTTGAGCTTCTTGACTTGTCTGGCAATCCACTGTCCTGTCTCCCAGCAGACTTTGCTCATAAGCTGCCAAAGCTCAAAATCTGCTTTCTATCTGACTGCAAATTCATCTCCTTCCCCGACCTATCCGAATGTCCATCTTTAGAAATGGTAGCCTTCAAGGGCAACGGTATGCAAACCATACCTGAAGATGCATTGCCTCCCAGCTTGCGATGGCTCATCCTCACAAACAATGCTATCACAGCATTACCATCGAGCATAGGGCAATGCACGCGACTTGAAAAGTGCATGCTTGCTGGAAATCAGCTAGCTGACTTGCCAGAGTCCATGGCCAACCTGAAACGGCTTGGTTTATTGCGCTTATCTGCCAATAGGCTTGCGTCGCTGCCTTCGTGGCTTTTTGAGCTACCTTCACTATGCTGGCTGGCTTTTGCAGGAAATCCTTGCTCTAAACAAGAGTCCAGAGCTCGACTTCCGGAACTGCCCTGGAAGAGCCTGGTGATTGAGCACGTTCTAGGTGAGGGCGCCTCAGGTCTCATTTCACGGGCAACACTCGGAGAAAAGCAAGTGGCAGTCAAAGTCTTCAAAGGTGAAGTTACGAGCGATGGAGCACCCTCTGACGAAATGGATGCGTGTATTACCGCAGGGTCGCATCCACACCTGATCGATCCCCTAGCAAGCATAGTCGACCACCCGGATGGCAAAAGAGGACTGGTGCTTGAGCTTGTCCCGCCGACTTATACCAATCTGGGTCTTCCACCGTCTATGACAACGTGCACGAGGGACAACTTCAACCGTCGACTATCCGTGGCAGATGCACTTTCTATTCTACGTGGCATCACTGCAGCCGCTGCACATCTACACAAGCGCACAATCGCTCATGGTGATCTTTATGCACACAACATCTTGATTGATGATCAGGGACATGCCCTTTTTGGAGACTTTGGTGCGGCCACTTTGTATGGTGATTGGCCGATGGAGAAGCTAGAGGTAAAAGCATTTGGTTGGCTTGTGGACGACCTGATGTCCATCAGTGAGCTTGAGCTGAGCACATTGAGAGATGCCTGTATAAACCCGATCGTTTCGTTGAGGCCCAGTTTTGTAGAGATAGAGTCGCAGCTTGTAGCGTAGAATCCATCTCGTCCAAAGATGACGTCCAAGATCGCAGGAACCATCGACTCCAATCTCAACCTACAAGAGTTATGGCGACGAATAACGGCTACCATACAGTCTGTACTGGCGCTGCTGCAGTCACTGCAGAGAAACATGGTGATGCCAATCGCGATTCCGAATTTGAGCTCTTTGGCGCTTGCTTTTGTCCCTTTGTCCAGCGCGTTTGGATTCAGTTGGAGCTGCTTGAAGTCAATTACATCTACCGTGAAGTAGATCCTTATGCAAAGCCTGCTGAGCTCTTGGTTGAGAACCCCAAAGGTCTAGTGCCCTGTATGCAGCACTTTTTGGACGACCGAACGTTTCGTATTACAGAAAGCACAGTGATTATGGATTACTTGGAAGATGTCCATCCAAAGCTGTTTAAAGACAAGACGCCTCAGCACAAGGCGATTGTCCGGTTACGAGCACATTATGTGAACAATACATTTGTGCCGAGCTTTTATCGTTTCCTGCAAGCAACGACGCCGGAGGGTCAAGTGGAGCATGGCAGAGCGTTTGCAGACAATCTTGAGAAGCTGCTATCTTGGGCAGACTCAGAGGGCCCTTTCTTCATGGGATCGCAGATTGGCTATCTTGATATCCTCTTGGCACCATGGCTACTCCGCATCAGACGTGTACTGAAGCCCTATCGTGACTTTGACGTCTCGTCGCCACGCTATGTCAAGTGGATCGATGCACTGCAGTCTAACTCTGCAGTTGCGGCCACCATATCTACCGATGACTTGTACCTGGACTCTTACAAGCGTTACGCCGAGAACCGGCCTAATACCAGTCAAGTGGCGAACGCTATCAATGCGGGCCATGCATTGCCATGAAATTCATTTCGTAGCCTGCAGTAGTCATCAATTAATTGCTAGTCTACATCGTCTGAAGGCCGCTAGATCATATCTGCAGCTACATGTCTCTGATGCGTCTTTGTAACTTCTGCATTTCAATACGCAGCTCGCTCGCAACAGCACCTTGTGCATTACCGAGAAGACGCTCCGATCGCTTCAGCGCTTCCGATGCCCTTTCGACAGGGAAGCTCTGTCCGGGTGTGTCATAGTAGCGCAGACTACCAGGACGCATAGAGACTTCAACCCAACGCGACAGCAACGCGAGCGTCTCCCCGATCAGATGGATTGTTGCTTGCTTTGCTTGCCAAGCAGGCTGCAGATACAAGTCTTCCAGCACGGCAAAGAGTGCCTCGTACGGTGCTTCCGCTTCCAGTAGAACTTCTTCAGCCCAACCTCGTGGAGCTTCGCCCTTTTGCCGTTGCAGGTGGTACCGTTCCAGCATAGGCAGCAGCTCTTCCAGCGAAAATACGACTTCATCTGCGCCAAAGCGTCTACCAAGCTGCCGCACCTTGTTGCCGACTCTTTCAAAGGGCGCAGGGCCCCCTTGGTCGTCTGCAAGCTCATGTTCGCGCTCGAGCAACTTTTCCCAGCAACTGCGAATTTCTAAAGTACCTCGATATCCAGCGGCCTGAAAGATGGCAAGACACACTTCGCCGTAGCCCAGAGGATCGGCGAACTGATTGAAGAGATCTGTAAGCGGCACCAGCTGACCATCAAGCTTTGCGGCGAGCTCGTTCTTTTTATCCTCTCTCAGGCGCGTGTCGTTGCGCAGGCTAATCAATAAATCATCTTGAATGCCCATTACATCGAGTTCCTCACTAATGACTTCCAGCAACTGAGCAGCACCATCTTGTGTTGCCACACAAGCCAGGAAGCTTTTTGCTTGACTGAGATATTCGATTCGCTGCTCAAGAGGCAAATCATAACCGCTGCGAGATATGCCGTGCAGTACTTTGGCTGCATCGAGATAGGCTTGCCGACGCGCATGATAGTGCCAAAGTAAGTTGGCAAAAGCCAGACTCGATTGCGCCCTGCGACGCAAGTACGGTTCAATGAATGGACTCGAGATATCCAGCAGCCGCTCTTGCAGATTGCGCGAAACGTACCAGTCATAGAACAGGTTGTGGAACAGTGCATCAGAAGAACCGCCAATAACGGTATACGCAGCATCGCGCAGAGGTGACAAGGGCGACACATGGGAAGAGCCTGCATAAGCAGAATCTTGCGCCGCAAAGGCACCTTCGAGCTTGTCGAGGGTGGCAAATATGAATGTGTAGCACTGTTCGCGCTTTGCAAAAAATGCAGAGCGCGCATCATTCTCCGGCTTGCCATCTTGCATGTAGCCAAGAGCCACATCGGATGGATCTGACGCTTGTGCGACTGAAAAGGCAAGCTCGAGTGCTCCTGCGTAGAATTGCATCTGTTCAAATTCCTCCATCGTGTCACGCAAGTTGTCGAGTGACAGTGTGGCTGCGGCATGCTGGAAGAGTCGCAGGCACTCACGTAGAATGCGTTCGCGCTCGCCAACTGTCGGTGCGTCCCTTGCACGCTTTAGTTGTTCGATAGCCTTATAGAGCACCACATCATCGGATGAGCAGAAGGATCCACATCGTTTTTGTAGCGTCTCGCTCACTGACTCAACAGTACCTCCTTGAGCGATACGTCGATTGACAATGGCAGTAACGAGTTCCTTGGCGATATCTTGGCCTTTTTGAGATGTTAGCAGCTCTTCAAACGTCAACTTGACGGCCTCTTGTTGAACAGCAGGAGGAATAGATCGAAGAATATCCGTCATCTTGCCTTCCGGGCTGTCGCTCAAGACTTGAATGAAGCTGAGACACTCAATGATTTGGACGATGAGCGTAAGAAGCGCGTGCATGCCGCGATGTTCAGCCTGCAAGACAATCTCTTCTTGACGATTCGATGTGCCAAGGAGACGCTCTGGCCCTGCGAGACCTTCAATGGCATGCTTGTTGGCTTCAAGAAACTGACGGAGGTTGATGATGCGGCTTTGCACAGTTTGTAATGTGCTTTCCGACAAGGACGAAACATACTGACCAGGCACCACTTGACGCATGATGGGTTGTCGCCAGAAGGAAGCTACCGTGCGTGCGACGTACAACGCAACGCCGTCATGCCGACCAGACAAGCGAACCATCTCAAGCGTCGGCAATGTGGCTTGCCCGGTGTCTGCGAAATGGCGATGTTGATTTTCGTCAACAAAAGCCTTGCCACCAAATTCGATAAAGTAGCGTCGACTCGTTTCGAGAACTTGCGAGGCAGTCAGTCTGCTGTTGTACTGGATCCCGCCTCCTACAGCCTCATCGACATCTGTCCCATCTAAGCCACCGCAAATGACTCCTAAGCACGTCGCACAGCCCTCAGCGCGACCAATATTTTCAAAGAAGAGGCGCAGCTCGGCTTCCATGCCTCCTGCGGCAGAAGGCGCATGTCGCAAGGCACTAGCAAACACTTCTGTTGCTCTGCGTCGCTTGATGATGTGAACACCAGTATTGGTGAGTACTGCAAAAGAAGCCGGCGGTAACGTAAATTGTGTCGTCAGCTCGGCACCGATGCCAGAAGCTGTAGAGGGTGCTTGCTGAATAGCACAAACGTCCTGAATGAAGCCTTCGATGGGCAGCCAGCAGCAAGTTTCAGATAGCAAAGGTCGCATGTTGCCGGCTGAAAATTGCAGTGCCAGCTTATTGGCTTCAGGCGCACAGCCCAAGAGGCGGTCCCCTGGTGTGGCTGGATCATTCCCCTTAGTAACATCAAAGAACAAATGCGGTGAGAAGAGCTGTGCGCGTGTCGTATTGGCCAAGACTTGTGATGTCTGTGCAGTCTGGCTGGCTTGTGCATTGGGTGCAGGAAGCGCATTCGGAGCAGTCAAGCTGAGCTGAGGTTGCGCTCGCGGTGCCTGCGTCTGTGGCGCAGGTGGATAGCGAACATGAGAAACTTGCAGGGACGACATGCGAGCAGAGGCGCTATTGAAGCCCGATGCAGAAGAGCGCATGTAGAGTCGGCAGCCAGTACTCGTCACTGCAACGAGATATATTTGCTTCGACTCGCTTGCTGGAACCGGACAAAGCGAGACGATACTCGTTGAGCGTGGATCGAGTAGTGGTGAGGCTGCATTGATCATTTGAGCATGTGAGGCAGCACTGGAAAGGGTGTATGTAGCGCATAGCGACAAGCTTGCAGGCTCTTCAATCGCGTACGCTCTGATGGTAGACTTTGAAGAGAGCGTGTATAGCAGTTTGCGTGAGTTGTCTGCAACGAGCTGTACGAGATGTTCAGTTGCTTTTGTCGCGAGGGCCGGGATGAAGTTGTCAAAGGCCGAGCCTGTCAAGTTGACTTTGCTGCATCGCCGTGAAAACCATCCTTCGTCCGCTTGATACCGTAGCTCATAGACATGTGCGTCTGCCTTACCAGCAAAGAATATTCTGCCGGTATCGGTGCTGCAAATACAATTGACGTCGATACCAGTGACCGGAACGCTCATCCGTGTCGCATAGAATTGCATTTCTCCCTTGTGATTCTTTGGGCTTGCAACACCGAGGAGTAGGATATCGTAGGGCGTTGCTAGGACAAGGAGATGCGTGATGGCATCAACAAAAACGCCGCCACGCGGTCTGACAAGAGCCACGGCTGTCAATGTATGTGGATGATCTTCGTACGCCTGGAAATCCTGGCCGTCTGCGTAGTTCCAGAGATACAGACGATTGTCAACTGTAATCCATGCGCGTTGAATGTCACCAAACAAACCCATTTGTGTGTAGCATTCTGTCGAGTTGTACTGCTCAAAGATGGTATCTGGGATATTGACAATCTCGCTGCGTGCAAAAGGCTGCCACGCAGGCGCCGTCTGCCAGGTATAATCAGTCGAGGATCCTTCTAGAGAGGTCAGAAAAGCGCGTCAAATGATGCGAAGGGTGCTTACGACTCAGAATGTCGCCCAACTCGGGCCAGGCTTGGTCATGCGCGAGGCACTGATTAATGGCCTGGTTGCCTTGACTCAACGCAGCTGACCTCGCCGACTGCTGGGGCTGTATGGCCTGTGATTGTTGCTGCTGAGACGGGACTTGTGCTTGCCCTTGCTGTTGCTGTGGCTTCTGTACGGTCGTCCCTGTAGAGTGAGAGGCCGATTGCACATGATGCTGCTCTTGCTGATGCTGCTGCTGCTGCTGCTGCTGCTGCCGCTGAACCTGCACCTGGCTCGGCATCTCAGCTCTCTCCCTCTCGTCCGTGTCTTGTGTCTTGTGGTTGTCGCCAAAAATGAATTTTGAGAAACCAGGAGCAGGTACAAGACTTGGTGTGATCGTGGAAGGATAAGTACAGAAGAGTTCGTCTACGGATTCATAAAGATAGGGAGCCTGGTCATAGAAGACTGCTATCCCTTGAGCACGCCAGCAAGGCCAAAGATCCCCGTCCCCTGCCGCCGGCACGCTGCCACCTGCCACTCAAGGACAATGGGCAAAAAGGTATACAAGTCAAAGTCTGGCCAAAAGACATCCACGAAGCGGATCGTGGTTCGCTTTCCTGCTTGCCATAGCAGAAAGTCACTGAGTCGCTCGACCCCGGACGTGCGAATCAAGATATCCGGGTCAGGACACCCGACCGTCATGAGCTGCTCTTCAAAGTCAGCTTCTGTGAGTGCTTCAATCTGCTGGGCCGTCATCTCTCCGCGCTCCGCTCGAGCAACAAGCTTGCCAATTGCCGAAGTCATCTCATCGCGCGACGTATATGGGAAACAGACATTGAGCGTCGCGCGTGTGTTGTCCTTCGTCATCTCCTCGGCCCTATTCATCTCTCGCTGGACATCCTCACTCACCAGCCCTTGCTGTCCCAAGATGCGTATGCGGATATCATACTGCTGTGCGATATCACCATGTTGACACAGTGTCAATAGGTTGTTCTTTGCCATTTCCATGAGCACATCCACCTCATACTTGCTGCGCTTGAAATTCTCTATGCTGAAGGCGTAGATAGTCACCGTCTCGACGCCCGCTTTATAACATACCTCCAAGACGCCCTTGAGTGATTCAAAGCCAAGCGCATGTCCCTCTGCCGTTTCGAGCCGGTTTTTCCGTGCATACCGGCGGTTGCCATCCATAACAAGTGCAATGTGTCGCGGAACAGGACCGCAGCTGAGGGCATTGATGAGCATCGTCTCAAACTGCGTCTTGCACCATAGCAGCGGCGGGAATCGCAGCAGCCAGTCGAGCGAGTTGCCCATGACACTAGGTGCAGACGGAAAGTGGTTTGTTGGGAGTCTACAAATTTGATGTCTACCAAACAAGCAGTGAAGCTACACATAAAAACACAGGTGGACGGATGATGATGAGCGGTGCCTCGCGCAGTCGAATGGAAGGAAATAGACAAGACCAGCAAAAGCTCAACGGATTGTCATGCCGCCGCGCATCTCCTTCGCGCCGCGCTCATGCTCACCCGTGCGTCGCTTTGCCTCAAACACCTTCCAAAACTTGAGATTTTCATCTGAGGAGGTGGTGGCGAGGGTCGTACCGTCCGGTGACAAGCATGCATGCAAGACTCGCGCATCGTGAGCAGGAATGTCCACCACTTTGCTGAGTGTGTTGTTTTGAACGCTGTGGACTGTGATTTGGTTGTCTGGGAATCCATGCGTTGAGACAATCTCCCGATGCGCTGGAGACCAAGTCAAACTTGTGACTTGCGAACTACAGTTCAATGTAGACAGACGCGCACCACTGGTACTGCTGAAGAAGTGAATATTTCTGTCAGATGAACCGCCGCCAGTCGCCAAGAGTGATGTGTTCCATGGGCACCAAGCAAGTGCCTTGACAGCAGCCGTGTGGTTGGTCTTTGTGAACTTGGGGATAGAGGAACGTGCGTCCCAGATGTTGACAACATTGTCGTTGCCGCCTGAAGCTAGCTGTTGGCCGTCAGCGCGCCATGCAAGACCGCACACTTCGCTAGCGTGGTTGTTGAAGGAGGCGACGTGGTGCTGCTGAATGCGCACATCCGAGCTGTGGATCTGGCCGTTGCGTGCACCAGACGTGAGCAAGTGGTTGTTCCAAGACATGGAGGCCACGCGGGCATCATGTCCAAGGAGTGTGCGAAGACGGGTTCCGGTCTCGGCATCGTAGATGGAACGCGTACCGTCCGACAAGCCAACGCCGAGATGGCTGCCATCAGGTGCCCACTTGATGCTGGCAATGTAGTTGGATGCATCGCAATCGAGCAGCGAAGAGACACTGCCAGTCTCTGCATTCCAGACATACACAGACTTTTCCAATGCAATTGCTACGCAGTTGCTGCTCGACCAGTCGAGCAAGTTGAGGTAGTAGTCATCAATCAAGCCAGGGGCGTCCAACACACGCTCCGGAACAGTATTGATGCGACGTTTGACAGTAGCAGTGTTCACGGGACGGAGAGGCCTGTTGTACTGTGCATTGAGGAGCACGGGTGCTTTTGATTCAGGTGCTTCTGGCTTGAAGGCCAAGATGCGCTGGTTGAGAGCAATGCCGCATGCTTCTGCTACTTGCGAGGAGTATGCCAGGTCTGAAAAGCTAGCACTTGATGCACCGCCTGTTGAGGTACTTGCCGGTGCGGTTCTTGTCTCTGCACTGAGTTTTGCAGTGGCTGGGTTTGCACGGCCGATGAACCGGTCACCGGCGCTGTGGCCCTTGACCTGCCTCTTTGCGTGCTTGTTGGGCGTTCCTGTGCCTGTGAGTGTCCAGTCTGAGGCGACCCGATCAAGCTTGAAGGGTGAAGCGCGCTTGAGGGTTGATTTTGGGGTAGCTTGGCGTGCGCATTGCCGGGCAATGTTGACGTTGCGGGGTGTGAGGGGCGATCCTGGACCTGCGAGGATGTTTGGGAGGATGTGCGATGTAGACTGGCGTTGGGGTGTAAAGAGGGACATGATGATGCGAGGATGTAGATGTGATTTCTAGTAGTCTCAAACGAAGGACAGAGACCGGCTCGTCCGTGGGAGAGGATGTAAAAGCACAAAGGGCGGATGAGGATGAGGCAGCAAAGAGAACGAGGACCAGCCAAGTAGCGTTTGATGGGGGAGGGAGAGGAGGAGGAGAGTGTCGAGAGTGTCGAGTGTCGAGGCAGAATGTTGACGCCGACCGTGGGAAAAGTAAACAAGGCAACGGGACAGGAATGTGAGGTCATCGGCGCGGCAGGCGGGCATCAGGATGAGGGAGCTGTGCGGAGCATGTCTGGCTGAATGAGGACTGGGTAGAGAATGTTCTTGCGGCGAACCACTTTGTGTCTGGGTCTGTGACTGCTGTGTTTCATCTATGTCCGTCCCATCTCGTCGTCCTCTGCCGTTGAGCGTCTCCTTCTCTGTCTGGAGCCACTCACCAGGTGTGGTACTGCTCCTTTTGCTTAAATAGCTCTCATACACGCTCAGTCCTCTGATGGACGAAGATCTACCAGACCTACACTCCTCCTCAAGCTCCTCTGACAATGATCTCGCCAACTACCGCCCTAGCCAGCGTGTAGCCGCATCTGGCCAAGCACTTGACACTGCTACCCCTCAAGGCTACACTGCCGAACAGATCCATGCTGTCGATAAAAGACATGCTCGTCGCAAGCTGAGGGCAGAAGTCAAAAATTACAGAGCTCTCCTCGCTTCCCTTGCTGCACTCGAAAAGCAAGACACAGCCAGGCATCTCCTACAATTCCATCTTGTAAAGCGGCAGATTCCCCCAGAGAGACTCGCCGTACTCAGTAAGGGGAAGCGGCATCATGTACGTCAACGTTGGACACGATGGCCACTGCCCGCCGCTGATCTCAGACTCGGGCCTGAAGAGTTACAAGAAGAACTGCACGCCCTTGTTGAGCGTGAACACGCAAAACAAGCAAGGCAAGCAGGTCTCGTTCCATCCGATGACGAAGAACCAGGCTCTGCTACAATAGTGAGACAACTGCAACATTTTGTGCAAGAGACGATGCTCAATGTCGCCAAGCACGTTCAGTCAAATCACACGACCCCAACACAGCTCAGACGCATGCAGCCAGAAACTTGGAAAACAATAGTCGACTGCTTCCCTATCAAGAAGCTTCCCGAGTCTGTGCACGATGAGGTTGCACAGCGCTGTCGTCTGCTGTTTGGCACCACAGAAGAGGCAGACGAGGCTTCCTCTCTCGACCTTTCCGACGAAGAAGAATCCTCACACTCGGAAAGAGCCGAGCCTGACCAGAGTGAAACTGATGCCAGCCATGCCAGCACATCAACAACAGACTCAGACTCGGCTTCACAGTCAATTAAAGGTGTCAGCGACAGGAGCTTCCCAGCCACGCCGTGAATTGTGGCGGTGCGAGTTTTGAAAATTTGGGTCGCAAACGGAGAATTCAACATATTGCACAACTTGACAAAAAGGCCTGCACCCAGAGATGTCTGTCGTCGGCTCCCTCATCTTTTGCACAGGCTGCGGCACGCTCCTGGACCCGCCTACATCCACGGCCCTAAACTGTACTGGCTGCGGTGCCTCTTTTCCATCCGCTCAATTCAAGAGTCTCTCGGTGACGACGCGCTCTGCACCGGGCGCTTTCCCATCGGTCCTCAAGCAGAAACGCAGTGTTGTACATGTGCCCGTACCATCGACAGACGATCCAGAAGGACTCGGCGAGCAGAATGGCGGCAATACAGAAGGCAGAGCGACCATTGAAGAGAAATGCGTCAAATGTGGAAACGAGCAAATGACCTTCTTTACACTACAGCTGCGGTCGGCGGACGAGGGATCTACAGTCTTCTACGAGTGCCCGCGCTGTGCCTACCGCTTCTCGACCAACAACTGATTCTATTTATGCCATCGCAGACGCGGGATGCGTCAAAAGAACAGACTTACCGACAAATCTTGGGGAAAGGGTCTTTAGCGGACAGCACGACCATGCTCCTCTCACGGGAGATATAGCCTTTCATGAACCCACCAGCAATCAAATTAGCCAAAATGCACTCAGCCTCTTCATCATCAAACGGTAGCGGCTCTGCACTGTCTTCTTTCGCAAAGATATCCGTCAGTCTGTCCATCAGAGCCTTGGACGACTCGGCTTTGCTCTTCTTGTCGCCGTCCAGCTTTGCAACAAGTTTTGCACGCTGTCGTGCGGACTGTGTACGTTCTAGTTGATGCCCCAAATTGAGGGCCACCGTAAACATGCCCACTGGAATACGCGTTTGTCGGTCTCGCTGTAGGTAAACTTTTCTCGCTAGTGTTCGTAGGCAGAGTGGGCGACATCGCTCGAGTGTCAGGTAGAGTCGTCTGCCAATCAATTGCGTTTCGTGCTTCCGCAGTGCTACGTCAAAGGCCGCTGGGTTGCCTGCTCGAATCGCTGCAATCACTGGAAGGAACAACGTCGCAAGAGTCGGGAACTTGCGAAGGAGCTGAACAGAGGGTAAGTGTCGTGAAGTCATGAGGGTCGCTGGAATCAAATAGCTAAGGATTAGTTCAACATTCTTGGGCGCTCTCGCTGTACAGGCCTGGAGCGCCCGTTGCAGCTCCACTTGAGCACTCGCATAGTCACCATTCATAAAAAGCGACACACCAAGATAGTACTGCCACGTCACCAGGTGTGCTTTGGGGAAATACTGCAAGGAAGGCAGCTCGCTTACCGCAACGGCGCGCAGCACATTCTTGGTGAGACTCAGGTTGTTGAGCTTGAAGTAAGTCTTGAAGAGGATACCAAGCACTGCATACGTGCCCCATTTTCTAGACTGCGCCATGGGCGCGCGATCATTGATGCAAATGGTAAAAGCCTTGTTAATGAGTCGAGCTGCCTCCTCCAAGTGCTCTTCTTGGTTGCCCCGTTTTCTGCAGTAGGCATCAGCACGCATAGCAAGGACGCGAATGTCCCGACATGCACCAAAGAGGACAGGTAGCTGCCATGCCTCCCACTCATTGAAACCGCGGATGATGGCCTGCATCAGGCCACTCGCCTGCTCAAAGGCCTCAACCGCATGTGTCGCATCGGTAAGGCATTTCGCAGTCCGCCAAAATCCCTGAACAGTCTCTGTCCAAGTATACAAAGTGCTCACTGCAATCTCCTGCTCTTCTCGCAAGTCGGTCGTGTAGCGCAGGATCTTGGCGTCAATCAGTCGATGGAGGAATGGGTTCTTTTGTCGGTCAGTCAAGGAGAGAAGGCATTCCAGCCGCAGGCCTTGCTTTTGGTAGATGGCTGTGTTGAGTGCAAGTAGATAGGTTGTTAATGAGCCATACTCGACAGCATTTGGGTCCATGCAGCCACTCTAGTCAACTCGGCAACGTTTGTGCAAGTAGAAAGTCAGCAATGTCGTTGCTGTCTGGTTCAAGATTCAAGATTTCGAGCAACCATCAAGCCTCAATATTGCTACTACAGCGAGTATTTGCTTCTGAGATGTTTAGATGACGCTACATGCTTTGGACTTGCCCAACCTGCGGCATAAGCCTGCGCAAGCCCTTCTTGCCACTACACTCGCTGCACTGGAACGACCGCCAGCTACTTTTCTAACTCCCCTTGCACCGCCACTCGATCAAGGTACCGTGCACTGGCTCACTCGGCTCATTGCATCTGATCTGTCCTACCTAGATGACGGCGACACGCTGCTTGACCATGCAAGTGCCTTGCTGGCGGCAAACTGCGGGCGACAAGCCATGCCAGCAATGACTCGCACCTTCGACATTGCAGGCCATCAAATTGCTTTGCATGAGCCTACCTTGACGGGCGATAGTCTTGGCCTTAAGACCTGGGGTACGTCATTCTTGCTCTCTCGTCAACTATCAGAGATTTTGTCTCCTCTTGTGGCAGGCGGCAGCATAAAGACAGCTCTTGAATTGGGAGCTGGAACAGGACTCGTTGGCATCGCAGCTCAAAAGTTGCTTGACATTCAAGTGACCCTGACTGATTACCTCGACGACATCAATGAAAATCTTGCGTCGAATGCGGAGCGAAACAATGTCACTTGCAGGACCTGTTGGCTAGATTGGAGCGAGCCAGACAAATCGCGATTAGCCGACGAGACATTTGACTTGGTCTTGGCAAGTGATTTCATGTACTCGAGTGAGCATGCGGGCCTTGTTGCAAGCATACTGACTCGCTTCGTACGTCAGGATGGGTATGCGCTGCTTGCTTACCCGAAGCGATCTAGCAACCGCGACTTTATTAAATCCTTCCATGCACAACTTGATCCAGGCTTCACAATCAAACAGCAGGGCAGTGTCTTTGGTTTCGATGACTGGGCAGGCGACGAAGAAGTGGAATGCCCTTGGTTTTTGCTTCACCGATAGATGAGCTGCAGCGAGCCTGCACGTTTGAGCTCAGCCTGCAGATCGGCTGGTGACCTTTTGAGCATAACCGAGAGTTCGTCTAGATGACGTGTGCCATCAGCCCATTCAGAGACTTCGCCGTCGATACGTTGATTCTTGACCAAGTATGGAAAGGTATGCACGCGGTATAGAAAGCCTTTGATGACTCCAAACGTGATGAAGCGACGAATATCAATGCCTTGCAGTACTCCAGCATTGACGATGATCCACTCTCGTAGCGACTTGCCACTCTTGAGGGATGCGTAGAGCGTGAATATAGCGGCAAAGGTGAGGGTTTCTTCTCGCGAGATGTAGGCAAGGCATTCAGCTTGCATACCGTCATCAATAGTCAATAGGCTCAGTTCTGGCGTTACAGCATACATGCCACCAAATTGAAAGATATCTGTCGTTATAAGGCACCCATAGTAATAGAGATGCTGCATGGCTCTCGCAACGAGGTTTGGGTCGACATCGCTGAGTTCGGCGATACGTCTGACAGACGAGACGCCGTCAATATGGGGAATGACACGCTGCATTGTAAGGTCCCAGTCCTGGTCAATCATACCCTTGAGATTGATGGTCGGGACAGGTACATGCCAGTCCCGAATCACGGGAGGTCGGCGATAGCTCGGGAATAGCTTGATATTGAGCGTCACCTCGTCATCAATGATTGGGATCATGCATTCGCAATAGTTGTTGAGGTCCTCCAAGACTTGCTCGATGACATGATAGACGACACCGCGACCAGATTCGGTACTCAAGCTGCCCTTGAGCTCCTCCATATTCTTGAGCGTGTTGGCGAGCCTTTTGACTACCGGTATGTAACTAGCTGCATCGTCCGCTTCATCAAAAATCACGCAGCAGTTGAAGATGAACGCATTCCGCTCGTAGTGCGATCCGAGCATGTGTATCGGGTAGCCTAGTATTCGGTAACCTGAGACACATGTGGCTACCATGCGATCGCAGAGCTGTCTCTTTGGAATGACGTACTCAGAGATGGAGTCAAAGTTGACCTTGCCAGCAGTATTTTCTGTGCCGGTTGACACAAAGTTGTGCGGTACCTGGTGGATGACACTAGGTCCAGCGGTAGGATGAAAGATGGCAAAGAAGATGCCGAGCATACGCGGGAAGCTTGGCGAGCCAGAGAGCTCAGCATCAGCCATCTCGACACACTCGTGGACAAATCCGAGCTTAAAAGAGTGGTGTGGTGAAAGCAGCTAGCCAATTCGCATCGATGGCCAAGCAAAACAAGGGACATCAACCGTGCTATCTACAGATGAATTATCCTAGTATCAATGTGTAGAAGCTCGGAAATACAAGCTCTTTCTCTAGCAACTCTCGAATCATCTTGAGCATCAGCCTTTCCACCTTTTCCACATCTCGGATGGCGTCTACGGCATCCTCCTGTAAACCTGACCCACCAATTTTGCTTTCAATATGGAATCCTCGAATTGGACTTCTTTTGGGACCCAAATCTTCAGCGCTCTGATGACCCTGCCTTGTTCCCGCCTCCTCATTTGTTGCGACCTCGTCCAGCAGGCATATGTGTACCTTTCGAAACGATTCGCCTCCTGGAGAATCTGGACGTGGAGCCATGTATGCCACAGCAGCAGTTGATTCTATATGCAAGTCCGAGAGGGTAAGTTCCAGCGGCAGCGTAACAAAGAAGGGACTCGGATAATTGAGAGCCAGGTCGACGGCCACAACCAGTTTCATATCGCCCTTGTACACGAGCTTGATGTGAAACTGCACATCCTCATCACTAGCTGCCATTGTAGCTTTGCCATCTCCTACTTGAGATGCTGCATCTCGAGACTCCGTTGTGAATGAAGCAAGTCGTTCAGGCACTGCGCCGAGGCCATTGAAGTAGTGACCCATGCCAGGCCCAAACATCATGCGACTATTCCGTCTTGACAGTGCTGGCGTCTGACTCTGTACTGCCTCTTGCGTGTATATCGATGGCGTCGAAATGCCTGAGGCGGAGACATAGCCGCTCTGCTCTGCAAAGGCGGAGTGAAAGTAAGGCACATTGACACCTTCCCAACCAGACACTCCCTGTTGAGATGTATGAAATGGGTGATCATATGGCGGAGGTCCAGAGGCAGAGGAAGACGTTTCAAGATCCTCCAAAGAAATTGCGTGGATTGACGTCTCTGGGCTATGCTCTGGCCGTGGCCTCATCTGCGGAGAAGCTTGCGTCAATGGTGGCATGCGAGGTCGTTCGCGTCTTGGGGAACTTGACAGAGCCATACTGCCGCTACTACTCAGGTTCATGCTAGATCGTCTTTCTCGCAGGGCTTGGCCATCATTGCTGGCGGCAAGACTACTTCGTCTTCGGCGACGCGTGACTTCTGGCGATACCGACAGACTTGTTGTGCCGCTCGGCGGACCTAGGGTCGGCCTGCCGTGTGTGCTGATGCTGCGACGACGCGGTATGCGGTGGCTGCCTTGTCTATGTTCGTCGATGCTGTTGTCAAGTTCCGAGTCTTCTAAGTGACGCGCTAACAATGGGTTGATGCCACGTAGGCTGGAGGCAGCCGCATCTGCTGAATCAACTGTATCTATCGGTGCTTCTGTGTCGCGAACCTTGACCGCTTCGTCCTCGGGCTCATAGAACTCCGGCAGCGGGTCGCAGATGTCAACGATAGAGATTTCTGGGCCTACCTTGCCAAGCTCAAAATGCAACACTTGTAGATTATGCAGGAAGTTGGGTAGCTCGATTTCGCCAAGCTTGGCATTGACAAAGCGCTCAATCGCGAGAGCATGGTCATCGGTGAGCAGCGACCAATCAATATCAAGACTCATGAGCGCATATGCAAGCTTCTATACGCTGTTTAGCAGGGTTGTTTGTTCAGGTTGAACTGATGAATTCGACAAAAGTTCAGAACTAAAAACCTATTCTGCAACTGCACTCTTGTGCTTCTTGCGCTTCGGCGCCTCCTCCTCGTCCGGCTTGACAAATTGCTCCGCTCGCTTCGCCAGACGCTTCTTGCTCCCTTCTGCCTGCTGTTCTTGCAATACCTCTCTCGCCTGCCGTTCCTTATCCTTCTTAGCCAAGAAGTATTCACCAGACTCAATTTGTAGATCAATTTTGGATGGCAATTGCGCAGGTGGGAAGGGTGTGTAGTCCTTCTTTTTAGAAACCTTCTTGGGCTGCTTGCGCTGCACATTGCGCTTCTTGAACTGTGGCAAGAAGCGATCCCAGCTTTCCTCCTTAAGTTTTGGATCCTTGGCGAGTTCGCGCTTGATCATGAGCTCCTTGATGTGGTAGATAGGGTGAATATTTTGCATGCAGTCCTCGACAACCCGTCGTACGTCCTTGAGTCCCTTGTAGCTACCCATGGCACTCACTGTTGTGCCTTGCACCATGACATAGCACTGTGTAAGGAGCTCCAAGGCTTTAAGTGTCGATCCGCCAGGCCCAATCAAACGCTGCCGCCTTTTGACGAACCTGTCCTTGTTGCGCACAAATGTGCCAATCTTGATGATGTCGCATGCCACACCATCATCCAAGACTTTGACGGCTTGTGGAAAGGGCACAGACCGTGCCAAGAGTTTGATGAGGTCTCTGGCGTTCAATATCGCCGCTGGATCATATGTCTTGCGCGTCGTCTTTACAGTCATGCTGCCTTCCACCAAGTCAAGCACAGCTGTAATGCTGTACTTTGACAAGGTTCGAGCCACCACACCCCATATCTCGCGCAAGTACTGTTCTCTGTACTTTGGGAAGAGGGTCGCAAAGCTTGACTCTTCCGTAAAATGACCAGCTTTGTTATCCTCCTGCGTAAACTCTTCAATTTTCCAGTGATCAATGTCGTCTGTGTCCCATGGCTTCTCCTTTCTGTATCGCTTGTTTTTGTTGACTACAGGGGCAGGCGCTAGCTCAGCGACCTCGAGACCCGTCTCTTCCCTCTCACTATCTGACATGCCGGGCTGTTATAAGCTCAACTGTTTAGCTGTTCAGGTATTTTATGGTCGATTGCCGCTGCAAAAAAAAGTGTGGTCAATGATTCAGATGGGCCGACATTTCCCAGGCGATTCTGTACGCAATGTCGACTTAGACATCGCTCGGGGCGCAGACAGGGATAGTGCAGGCATCATTGCAAGGCGTGGAGAAATCTGGTGCCCCAAATCTGTTCGTAGACTCATGGATAAGCATATTCTTTGTGTCATATAGTCCTGCTGCTCTAGATCTTCGTTTCGCTACACAAGGGCGGCGGCCGAGAGGCACTTTCATCATGTCAATTAAGGTTTAAAGTCAACAGAAATTGCAGTCATCCTTAGCGTGCACAAATGTATCTCTGACTAGAGCGATTTCAGAATGCTTGATTCTGCTTCTGTTGCGACACTGCTTCACAAGATTCTGCTACCGACCGTGGAGCTGGAAATCCTGAGGATGCGTGGTACCCGGTCACTACGCTGGATTTAATCGATCAGCTATGCCAAAGAAAGAAATGAGCACTGCATACTGAGATCTGGTTGCAACAGTCACTCAGCTAAGCAACATCATCTCACTTGAGCCCTCAATTTCCAGTGCTGAAAAAATCCTTCTGCACATTGACAAAAGCGCCATGCCCACCCGGGATAGACTGCACTTTGCGAGTCAAGCCAGCGACAATATCTTCGAGCTCTGAGCGCGCGCTTTGTCCGGATGCGAGCAAGATGGCAGAATTGATCTCTTCCGCAAGCTCCACACGCAGGTTCAGGTTGAAAAGATGCGCATTTGGCGAGCTTTGCGGGTCAGCATAGGCCAGTAAACTGTAGACATCACTCAGGTGCTGACGCTGCTCTGGTGTGAGACTATCAGGCTCTGAATATTCTGCATCCAGCTGTTGTCCATAAGCGAGGACTTCTTCCAGCGCAGTGGACCCTTGACCGTCCACTTCCTCCACCTCGGCCATATCGACATCGTGCTTCTCCTTTGTACCATTGGCATGCTTCTCTGACAGCAAGCCGCTACCACTGAGATCTTCTGCAGACTTTTCAGTACTAACGCGCCGCAGCATCTCCACAAACTTGTGACACTTCAGCTTGAAGGCCAAGGCCCTGTTGGTAGAAAACAGATTTGCTTGGAGAGAGTTTGTCAGGGCCAGTGCTTCATCAACTCGTCCAGCCACCAGGTGATTCCGTATCCGTTGTCTGTTTAGTGCGTCCGTATCCTCTTGTGGGTATCGCGCCGGTGCGTTCGTCTGAGCCGCAACATCATCGGCCATGGCATGCGCACTCTCGACATACCCATTGTGCGAGAGGTACGACATGACGAGATGTTGAATATTTCTAGAAACATTACCCTCTGCGCTTTTGACTTGATTGTAGAGTCTGCTCTTCTCGAGCCTGTAGTAATGATCAATGTCAAAAACAAAAGGCTGTGCGCCGAAATTGACACGAACGTGCTCGCCGATTGTCCTTAGACCGATGGATGGAAAGAGTGGGCCGGAGGTTGTAGTAATACCAGTGAAGGCAACGCCAAGATGAACGCCATTCTTCGTGTAAAAGCATTCTCCTGAGGAAAAATTCAGCGCACAGCCGATCGTGTCACCCGTCGTAAATGTGGGTCCGTACTCTTTGCCAGTGCCCTGACAGCAAAAGGAATGCCCATCATCACCGTGATAACCCCAAGAGTCTTCTTCCCAGCCAGGCAAGCGAGAGAGAAGCACATTGCCACGGCAGAATCCAACACCAATGAAACCTTCGCGGCCTTTTGAGACGATCGTAGTCTCGAAGTAGAATAAGCCTGTAGACACTGGTATAGAATGATTGGCACGCACACTGGCCGCATCAGAGTCTGAGTTCTTAACGGGACCTGCGCTGTTAGTACATGTTGATCGCACTAGGTATGTAGATGTACCGATGAAGCGAACCTCCATCTTGTCGTTGGAGACTTTGACCACTGTTGGCACATCTGCACCTTCAGCCAGCTGTGAAGGTAGCTCCTCTACAATTTCATTATGGGACGCAAGGGCTGCATGATAGCGCGCTGCATAAGATGAGCCCTGAAGATAGCTAGGCAGCATCATCGTCGTTTAGTGGCTGGCGTTTGAGTTAAAGATAGAGCAAGCCCGCGCAGGCAGAGAAGAAGAGACTCAGCGCGCAAGAAAGACCAAAGCAGATGCAAAACAAGCCAAGAAGCGCTGCTTGAGCTTCAGCAGAACGACAGAGTGGTCGTTGGTGTTGGGTGTCGCGTACTTCCTGTCCCTGAAGGCGCAGGCGTGGGAAAAGTCCATGAATCCGGGACTCCGGAAAGATAAAAAAGTTGAAACAATCGAGAAGGGAGGAAGGAGAAGCTCGAGCAGGGAAACAGATATAACATGGCAGCGCAAGAACAGGGCACGAACGGAAAGGGCCTCAATGACGATGGTACCTCCAAGGACTACTACTTCGACTCATACTCCCATTTCGGGATCCACGAGGAGATGCTCAAGGATGCAGTGCGCACAGAATCTTATATGAACGCCATCAAGCAGAACAAGCACATCTTCAAGGACAAGATTGTGCTAGACGTCGGCTGTGGAACTGGAGTGCTTTCCATGTTTGCGGCACAGGCCGGTGCAAAGCATGTCTATGGTGTGGACATGTCCAACATCATTGACCAGGCCACCGAGATCGTTCGGCTCAATGGTTTTGCAGACAAAATTACCTTGATCAAGGGCAAGATGGAGGACATCCACCTGCCAGTTGAAAAGGTGGATATTATCATCTCTGAGTGGATGGGCTACTTTTTGCTCTACGAATCCATGCTCGACACTGTCCTGCTTGCTCGCGACAAGTACCTCGCGCAAGATGGCAAGATCTTTCCAGACGTGGCCACGCTTTTCGTAGCTGGTATTGAAGATGGCGACTACTTTGAAGAAAAGATTAACTACTGGGACGACGTGTATGGCTTTGACTACTCGCCCATCAAGCAGATTGCCCTGCGCGAGCCACTTGTCGACATTGTTGAGTTCAAGGCCGTTGTAACAGACCCTTGTCCATTGTACAGAATCGACATCATGACTGTTACAAAGGAAGAGCTCACCTTTACAAAGCAATTTCAACTTCGGGCGCGTCGCAATGACTTTGTCCACGCAGTCATGGCATGGTTCGATATCGAGTTCAACGCATGCCACAAGCCAGTTAAGTTCAGTACAGGCCCACACGCTCGCTACACGCATTGGAAGCAGACGGTCTTTTACCTTGGAGAGACCATCACTATTAAGGAGGGCGAGATCCTGTCTGGTCAAATCGATTCACGGCCGAATGGCAAGAACCCGCGTGATTTGGACATCACCATCGATTACGCCTTTGAGCCAACCGAGGACAAGGACCGACAGCTGTCCCTCCACAAGGAATATAAAATGTGCTAATACTGTTGTTTTTCTGTATTCGTCTAGCATGTTGTTTCATATTCCAAAAGCGCTTTCTGCATCAACCAAACTTGTCGCTCTTGCCCTTGACGCGGACGTCTAAGATGGCTTCATGCAGCATACCATCACGCTGAGCGGCACGCAAGTCATCGACCTGATCCATCGTCAGCGCTCGACCAGCCATAGTCTCGAGTTCTTTCTTTGACGTCACTTTGAGCTTTCCAGGTGTGGTTGGTGTACTGGTTGCTGGTGGTTTTTGACGATAGCGAGCTTGTGTTCGCACAGTGAAGGTCTCGCAGAAGCCTATACTCTCTGCATCGCATCGAACCACCTCCTTGCCAGTGGCTCCATCTTCTGCTTTGCTTTTGCCAATGGAAAGGAACAAGTCGTGAGCAGATTGGAGGGCCCAACCATCGGGCCTCTTGACGAGCTCCCATGTTTCTGCAGGGCCCACAGCATCACTTGTGCATTGAACCTTGCCGAAGCGATCAGAAGACATGTACTGTCCCATACTTGATTTGAGCGTGATCTGAAGCGCGCCATTGTCCTGAGGCAAGCGAGCAACCACAAAGACCTGTCTTACTTCATGTGGTTCCGCCATGGAGAGACCACCTTCAGAGCACTCTAGGTCGGTCACAAAGACGCGTCCATTGGCATCTGATGAGACTGCCACGGGGCGATCAAGGTTATAGCAAAGCATCAGTGGTCCATGCAAGTCTTCTTGCGCAGTCGCCATGACCCATCCTTCTTCCTCTTCTTGAATGGCTGCAACAGCCTTCTCCACCTTCACTAGCCCTTCCCGGAGCTCCTTCCGTTTGCGCTTTGTGGCAGGGCCTGCATCACCCTTGAAGGAGAGGCGCTTTGTGCCCGCCATGCCTGCATGTGTCGGGTCGCGGTTGAGTTCAAGATCAAGGACGTCGCGCTGCACGTCGACCGATTCCAACAACGCTACGCTGTTCTTAGATGCCTCATGCTCGATGATGTACCTCCGCAGCTGCTAGCGGGCACTATCAATGACAACGCAAGCCGGCTCGCATTGGCTGCCGCTTCCCAGCATGACCTCCAGAGCGAGATTGCCAATCTTACCCAAGGTCAGGAGTCGAGTAATCATTAGAGAGCCCTGCTGATCTGGTAGTACTGATGGCGTACAACCAAGCGAATGAGCCGCTCATCTTGAAGCCGAGCTTGGACAAGCTAGCCCTCGCAACGAAGCGGATACAGCTAGTGAATGCCAAACTGCTTGGTGTCGAGAAACGACTGCACGACGTGGATCGCATTCTCCAGCAAAGACAAGTACAAGACGCGGCCTCTCGTGTGTCTAGCCAATGATGTATTTTGTAGCTTACATATTCATGACTGCGTTATTCGTTATCTTATCTGACCCGAGCACTGGAACGACACTTCGCATCAGACCGTACGTGAAACGGGCCCTTTCATTGAGCTCCGTCGAAGCGCTCGAGCATTCAAGCATGGCGGAGTATACGCTGGATCGAGAGGCGTACGCAGAGCTTTATGGTCCTACGACCGGGGACCTCATTCGACTGGCCGACACCGATTTATGGGCGCGTATTGAAAAGGATCTGACGACGTACGGCGATGAATTGACATTTGGAGGCGGCAAGGTCATTCGAGATGGCATGGGTCAAGCTAGCGGGCGACTGGATAGTGAGTGCCTTGATCTTGTGCTCACAAATGCTGTGATTGTCGACTATAGCGGCATTTACAAGGCTGATATTGGCGTCAAGGACGGATACATTGTGGGCATTGGCAAGGCAGGCAATCCAGACATCATGGACAACATATCCCCCAATATGGTGTGTGGTTCCAACACAGACGTCATCTCAGCAGAACATGATATCGTCACGGCAGGCGGTATCGATTCACACATCCACTTCATCTGTCCCCAGCAAGCCGAAGAGTCTCTTGCCTCTGGTATCACTACTATGATTGGTGGTGGCACGGGTCCGAGTACTGGCACGAACGCAACGACTTGTACGCCCTCTGCAACATACATCCGAGCCATGATGCAGGCGGTGGACAGCATACCGCTCAATTATGGCATTACAGGCAAAGGCAACGACTCGTCCCCGGAACCTTTGCGGGAACAAGTCAGGGCTGGTGTCATGGGTCTCAAACTCCACGAGGACTGGGGAACGACACCTGCCTGTATAGACAATTGCCTCAACGTCTGCGACGAAATGGATGTGCAGGCTTTGATTCACACAGACACACTCAACGAGTCAGGCTATGTTGAGCAGACAATCGCGGCTTTCAAAGGCAGGACCATTCACACGTACCATACGGAAGGTGCTGGAGGAGGTCATGCTCCAGATATCCTGAGTGTTTGTGGACGAGCCAAAAACGAGCATCTTGCACCGTATACAACCGAAAATGTCCTTCCATCATCCACTAATCCGACCCGTCCCTTTACACGCAATACCCTGGATGAACATCTCGATATGCTGATGGTCTGCCACCATCTGTCGAAAAACATTCCAGAAGACGTCGCTTTCGCAGAGTCTCGTATTCGAGCCGAGACCATCGCTGCAGAGGACATCTTGCACGACACTGGTGCCATCAGCATGATGTCTTCTGACTCTCAAGCTATGGGCCGATGTGGCGAAGTCATTTTACGTACTTGGAAAACGGCGCACAAGAACAAGACTCAGCGAGGCATGTTGTCGGAAGATGAGAAACAGCAAGCGCTTTGGGACAAAGAAGATGAAGACTCAGAAGCGCCTAAGGCAGACAATCATCGCATCAAGCGCTACATTGCCAAGTACACAATCAATCCAGCTATTGCGCATGGTATGTCGCATGTACTCGGTGCTGTGGAAGTTGGCAAGCTTGCTGATCTTTGTCTTTGGTCGTTTGACAGATTTGGTTCCAAGCCATCGATTGTCATCAAATCGGGCATGATTGTGTACAGCGACATGGGAGACGCCAATGCATCCATTCCTACGGTTCAGCCGGTCTTTGGTCGCTTCTCGTTCGGCGCAAACGTCGCAGATCGAAGCATCTTGTTCACATCAGCCGCCGCCATGTCAAATGGTCGCAACATCAAGGAGGAGTACGGACTTAAAAAGAAAGTCATGCCAGTCATCAATACACGCGGGATTGGTAAGAAGGACATGAAATTGAATAATTCGCGGCCACTATTGGAGATCGACCCAGAGTCCTACACAGTTAAAGCAGACGGCGTCGTAGTCGCTTGCGAGCCTGCCACCACACTTCCCTTGACGAACTTACACTTCATTTATTAGTCAAGCTCATGAAGCAGACGGCTCGCCATTCTTGCCAAAAACACGGCCCACAAAACTCGTGAATTGCTTGCCAGAACCAACGAGCTTGCGTCGGCTGACATCGCCACTACTGCTGCCATTCGATTTGCGACTACTGCCATTGGAAGGCTCTCGCTGCAAATTGCCACCAGAAAGCATGCTTGCGTCAATAGTCGTATGGTAGAAGGGTTCCGGTTGACCCACAGGGGCAGAGACTGGTGCGGCAAAGAAGGGCGTGTCTGTGTCTGACTCTGGGTCTGGTGAGAGAAGCAAACGTCCCTCAGAATGATCGGCTGTGTGGTACGAAGGTGTAGGTGCAGGCATGCTGAGCTTCGGCAGGCTGCCAAACGGATCAAAGTTTGAAGCCGTCGCAGGCTGAGTCGGCCCCTGCACATCTGGTGCAGTCCATGGATCGCTTGTAGCCTGGTACCCATTATTTGGCGAGTTCCAACCGAATCCAGTTGACGTTGCAGCATCCCCTGGTTTTGGTAGACCATACGATAGAGCTTGACCTCCTATTGCATGCTTCTCCGTTTCCTGATATGCCCGGCCCAATCTTGATCCGGCGGGCGCGATAATGCCGCCATCTTCACCTCGCAGACTTCCAGAGCGCGGACGGCGCGTACCGATGGGTGCCACGTCAGTCTTCGGTAAACTTCGAGTGTTCTTGCGATCCAGCGCCAGCGGATCCTGCGCATTGACCGGCACCTTCTTGGACGACGAGGGCCAGAACCAATTGCTTGTGCCGTTGGTGGTTGCAGCGGTGACGGGCGACCGATCTTTGCCAACAATTCCGGCGCCGTTGCCCAGTCCCAGACTATGCTGCAAGTTGTGAACGCTACCTGGTGCACTGGATACGGCAGAGTGATCCTGAGAGTCGCTCAAAGGTGTACCATTGAGGCTAGCAACCAAACTGCCTGATGTGGCGCGTTGACCTCCACGTTCTCGCTCAAGCTGCAGTGACGAATTCAATTGGTGGGATGCACCAGCATTGAAGATCGATGGCAGCATACCATAGGAAGTAGGTGCATGCAAGACTGGATTAATGACACCTGGAGACGAAGGGTTCGAGCCAGACTGGCTAGAGCGAGGCGAATCTCGCCGTGCGCCACCAAGTGAACCTGGAATGACAGCGTTTGCAAATGGCGAACCGCGACGTGGGAAGAGTGTGTCGTCGTTGAAAATACTGGTCACACCAGGCATGGTCGGTGCGGGGTCGCGACTTAGACCGGGAGGGGCTGCGCTGTGGCTCGTTGCTTCGTAAGAATGGGCGGCTGCACCAGCAAAAGAAGTCTCTGGGTAGAAGCTGGTGTTGTTGGCAGCGACAAAAGGGGCGGCATCCGGGTTGAATGACGGCATGGCGTGACGGTGGTCAGTATTCTCCTTGGCCTTTCTCGACTGTCGTCGGCGCAGGGAGCCAAGATCGTTCGACGAACCCTCCGAAATGGGTGTACCGCTGCGGAAGCCTTGTTGCAAACGCGACAGCAGCTGACAAGCATCTTCATACTGTCGTACAAGCGTCTCCTCGCGCTCCTTCCATTGTGCGTCGTCTTTTGCTGCTTCGTTTACCTCTTGTGGACTTGGGCTTGCGACACGAGATGCACTTTGCAAACGTGAAATATCTGCCTCTCCTTCAGCCTTGCGGGCAAGGAGATATCGGATCTCTGCTTCAACCTCCACCAGCTCTTCTGAAGCGAGAGCACCTGCCCGTTCTGAGACTTTGATAGCATTGTCTGTTTCTGCAATCATAGCCCTGGTCTGATTCTCTAGCTTTCCAGTCTCCTCGCTCGATACTCGCACCGCCTCAGCAAAAGCTTCCATGTCAGCACACTGTCTCCTGTATTCTTCCTGCGCAAGCTTCAGTGCCTTCTGAACCTGGTTGCGACGCGTCTCAATCTCTCTTTTTTGCTGATCCAGCTGTTTGTGGTGCTGATCGCGTGTAGCGCGTGCATCGTCTTCGCCCTTCTTCTTTTGCCGCCACTCATCAAGCTTTTTTGAGAAGGCCTGTTCCTCTTCCGTATGATGACTGTTGAGTGCTGTAATCTGTGCATCGATATCAGTGGTCTCCTTCAAGATCGCTTCCATCTTGGCTGTCAAGTCTGTGATCGCTTTTGCTTCATCTTTTGCGAATGCCTGTGCACCTGGCAAGGGATCCTTGATTTTGAGGATATCCATACTTGCCTTTTTCTTGGGCACACGCAGCGCAGGCGCATCGCTGGTTGTATGAGCCTCTACCTCGACCTCCTGGCTCTGTTCCACTTCACGCGCGGAGCCAGGCCTAGACCGGGTCTTGACGTAAAACACCGGGCTTGCGACTTGAAAGCCATGCGCATTGACAGCAATTACCTGGATGCTGTAGAGATAATCCGGTGTTAGACCGGAGATGGTGACGCTCGTTTCACCGCGTACAGAGATGCCGACCTCTTGTCCATCCATTTGAATAATGTGCTTCTTGACATAATTCTCCGGCGGCGCCCAGTGCAAGCTGACACTATCTGCTGATAGAGCATCGACGGTGAGTCTCGGGCTGGAGGGGAGCTCGATTTGCAGGTAGCGGAAGATGAGTTGCAAGGGAGCCGACCAGAGCTGTGCAGCTCGCCAGACTAGATAGAGACAGGAGAGAAGAACCACCAGGGAGGATGCTGCTGCTACCATGACTGAAGCATGCGCCGAACCTTGCTGCTCTCTGCTACTAGCGCTGTACAGAGCTTGAGGGGAGTTGGTTGCAGTTGCTCGGCTTCATATCTTTCTGCGCGTGCAAAATCTCGCGACGAAGAAGAGTCATATCCACGGACAGAAACAACAACTTGACCAAGAGCTTAGCTATTCTGCGCCAGCGTGCTTTCTTGGCGCTGCTCCGATCGTGCGCGGGTACTCGGCCCTGCTTTCTGACTGCTCGTCCTGCTCAATCAATCAGCGCTAGCTCCCATACCAGATCTATCATGAAGTACTTGAGCGCCAAAGATGCTGCTGCGCTGGATGACTCGCTCATGAGCCCGGAGACAGGGTTCCAACTTGCACAACTCATGGAACTTGCGGGATTGTCTGTTGCGCAGGCTGCACACAGGTTGCTACAAGAGGGCCAGAAGGGCAAGCAAGTCGATGCACATGCACAGAACAGAGTGCTCGTCATCTGTGGGCCTGGTAACAATGGCGGTGATGGCCTTGTTGCAGCGCGGCACCTGCAGCAGCTGCGCTACGATGTGCAGGTGTGGTACCCAAAGCCCAAGAAGGGCATCTATGAAGGGCTCGTCAAGCAGCTCAATTACTTGAAAATCTCTGTTAGCAATAGCAGCGATCCGCAGCCTCTTGAGCAGTATGACCTTGTTGTCGATGCGATCTTTGGCTTCTCCTTCTCTGGCGAGGTGCGCTCTCCTTTTGATGCTATCATCCAGGACCTTTCGCAACTGCCTCGTAGTATTCCGGTCCTCAGCGTCGATGCGCCGTCGTCGTGGCACATTGACGACGGCCCACCTTCATCAGGACCAGGCACCAAATTTGCTCCGGCAGCCCTCATCTCCCTGAGTGCACCAAAGCGCCTTGCTGTCCATTTCCAGGGCCGGCACTTTCTCGGAGGACGATTTCTGAGTCCCGAGTTGCAAGCAGCATATGGCTTGCCGGCCTATCCAGGTACAGATCATGTCGTTGAGCTTCCGAAACTCTGATGTGCAACGTCCCCTCCACTCTATCTAGATAGCCTGTAACGACATACTCACAGTGTGACATCTGATGCTCGAACATGCGCAACCATTTTGACTGATCTGCCACGACCACCAGGCCTTTACCAGAGTCAAGCTTGTGCACAGGGACCCCGCAGTAGCAGTAAGAAACTGTAAAGCCTGGGGGGATGCCAAGCTCTGCCGACGACAGTCCAGGAGCAAGTACAACCAGGAAGCGATCCAAGTACTCGAAACGCGCTTGCCAACATTGCCAGCGCCGCAAGATCAAATGCGATGGCAAAGACCCTTGTGAGCACTGTGTTGCTGTGAAGGAACAAGAATGCATCTACGTCGCCGGCAAGGCCAGAGGCGGAGCGAGGTCTCGCGCTGTCAGTAATGTTCCCGCACAGCCAAACAAGGCGAGCCAAACGCCAATCAAGCAGATGGTGCCCTTGCCACACCTCAAAGTCGATGTCATGTCGCCCGTCACGTCTCATCCACAGCCGCCTCAAGTTAGGCAAAATGCCACGGGCACCCTCGCCGACAGAGTTCAATGGTTGGAAGACAGTGTTTTGCGACTCAATGCTGTGGTCCGACCGGGTGACCAGTTTGCCAGCGCTGGCCCACAGTCCGTCACAGCCCAAACAGGTGTCCGTATCAAACGGTCCTACGATCAGCTACAGCGGCCTGCGTTGTATGCCAGTACAGAGCGGCAGTCCAACCGCAGTGGTGATGATTCTGGTGCTCGCAGCTCTGAAAGACGCGCTGCAGAGACAGTCTACTACGGTAACTCTTCGACAGCAGGAACATTGCACACGCTCAAGGATAAACTTTGCTCCCTTGCACCCGCATCATCTCGCACGGAGGCGGAACTCTACGCTAGCAAAATGTCGCCGGACCCAAAGCCAGTCCCTGACCCGCGCTTGAATCGGCGCGACTTGGCCCAACTGCCCACGAGTGATATCTCTTACCCTATTCTTGCACTGATGTTTGACGATCTGATGAGCATGTATCCAATGTTACATGCGCCCACATTCTATGCGCGTTACGCTCCGCTTTGGACTGCAGATGGTCGCTTCTCCATGGAGACTGCTCAAAGCGATGCGTATTCTGATATGGAAGTTGGCCTCCTATACGCTGGTATGGGTGCAGCGGCTGTTTTGATGCGCGAAAAGCCTGGCTATGGCGAACGTAGCGCCTTGGACCCATCAGCGGAAGCGGAGAAGTGGATCACATCTGCACGGATGATGCTGAGGAACCAGTGGGAAGCCCCAACAGATTTGGAACAGATACAAGTGCTTTGCTTCTTGACCTTGTATTACTTCAATGTCGAAAATGAAGACCTATCCTACAAGCTGACGGGCGTTGCATCCCGTGGCGCTTTTGAACTCGGATTACATCTCCGTCGGCGAGAGGCAGGTCATGCTCGACTGTATGTTGAGTTGAGACGAAGGGCATTCTGGTGTCTCTATTTGCTTGATCGGCGTACGTCCGTCTCGCTGGGAAGACCCCCTGCCATTCAAGATAGTGACCTTGACGTTGACTATCCGACACCTTTGGACGATGAGCTTCCATTTCCCGATCAACTCAATGTACCAATACGCTTGGAGCACTCCAAGATTCCGTACTTGATTGAGTTTGTTCGCTTCTCAAGCATCCTGGGAGACGTCTACGAAAAGGTTTGCGGTGTACAAGCGACTTGGCCACCTACTGAAGAGACTGTCCGCAATCTAGACACAACGCTCGAACAATGGCGCTTCAGCCTGCCCTCCTTCCTGCGTTTTAGCCAAGAAAATCTCTCCTCCATTCCGGCATGGCTCGCCAAGCAGCAGCTCTTCTTGCACCTTCGCGGTGCTCACGTGCGATTACTCTTGTTGCGACCCTTTGTGCAGGACGTCGCCGAGGGAACTGGCAGTACGCCTCTTCCAGGCTCCTTTGCCTTTCGCATGGCCGAGCTTGCCATGAGCCTATCAAGTGAGATTATTCACACGATTGCACAGGTCAAGCGATCGTCTGATTTGATTGAAATTCTGTGGTACCCAGCCAAGCAGTTTTTACTGACGACTGTGTGCATCATCTTCACCTGTGTGCTCAGTTTTGCTTCTGAGCCAAAGTTTTCCGCAGCATCCTGCAAGGCTGACGTCAGAGTTGCGTTGCAGACGCTCAAGGAGTTCAGCTACAAGTCAACGGGCTTGAAACGAAACCTGAGAGATGTCGAGTTTCTCCGGTACATGTGCAATCAAGCAATCAGGACGAAGCATCAGCAAATCAACAGCGATAAGAGTGTTCTTCCTACCGATGCTACATTGCAGGTGGCGGTCGAACAGCAGGCGCAACCAGTGCTTCTGGGCCCCACGAGTTCCTTGGCTGCACCAGTTCATGACAATTCCCACAACGGCATGCAATACCATTCAGCATCAGTTCCGCCTGAGATGATACAGCATCATATGAGTCAAGCGCAACAACTCAATGCTATGCAACAATACTTGGCCAACAGCCATGACTTGTCCTTCCTAAACCCTTTTCCCGGCATGGGTGGCGATTCTTCTGATTTCCTTATGAGTCTATTGGACTCTGGCGACCGGGAAATGCTGCCAACGACAAATGAATTTAATGACTTGAGCGTGGCCTTTTCATAGCTGTTGCTCACATACCATCAAGCACTCCTACTTATCTATTGGCTGTCTGTAGCTTCATTCGCCCTTGTGCTTTGAGCAGACAGCTGACGTGTTCAGAGACCGAGGTTTGTGTCGACCATCTGATCAAGTTGTGCTCCTTCGACTACACACTCTCTCAACTAGCACACGTATCTCCATCTCGCCGAAAGTGCGCTGCTGCTGAACATTTCGAAGTCTATGCTCATGATGCTAAGTATTTGCAAGCTGATCAAATTACGAGACCGATGTGCAAATAAGCAATTTTGAACACGTTCAGCTCCTGGACGTGTTTAAGATTGCTAATGAGTGGTATGGAGGCTAGTGGTTACGACTATTTATCCGACAAAGCTCACTTCGACAGATAAAGTCATGCTAAGCTGTTCTGTGCATATCCAGACACTGCGACGTCCATTGCCAGCAACTATATGCTCATCATTGTCCTAGTAACAAGTTCTCGACCACCATTGCGTGTTGTGCTGCGATAGTCTCCTGGATTAGACCTGCAAATGAGTGGGCACTTCCTCCCATCTAGGTTGTAATGATCGGCATCCTCCGCACAGCAATTTGGTCAAGCGCATACGAGCGAGTTCTTCGATTGCAAGTCGAGGTAACAAGCTCAGGAGTTTGATCAAATGCATACAAAGACTGGCCAAGCAATTGTTTACAGACACATAAAAGGAAATGAGACGTATGGAGGAGGATGGAGAAAGGTGGCTAAGTGAGTAAACAAGGAGGGAGAAGAACTTGCAATGAGGGGACGAAGCATGATATCGGTATACAAATAGGACACGTCTGCCTTCTGTGTCTGGACGACAAGCACAACTCTGCCGGTGGGCATTGCATGATGCTGGTTGGAAATTTTGCAAGCACTACTCTTGCACTTGTCTTCTTTTCGCAGGCTCTTGCAAAGTCCACTGATTTGAACGAGTCCAAGAAACCCGGTAAGCACGGCCATCGTCATGAACAGGAAAAACCAACCAAGTTTGATCCCAACGACTTTGTTCGTGGTCTGCACATCAAGTATGCACCAGCCGGTACCAGTTGCACCAAGACCAAGCCACCCGTCATCGCCAACCCCGTCAAGCCATTGGATGGCATCCCTGTTCCTAAGACAGGTTTGAATTTTGGATACAGCTCCTTCGACCCTACCAAGACAGTTGCTTGTGACTTCAAGTGGTATCAGCCTCCTCGCCATGCTACTCAAGGCTGTGCAGCTGCTGCAGCCATTCCGTTTCCTAAGGATGAAGAGAAGGACTGTATCAAAATTCGATCTGTTGCCGACTACCAAAAGTATGTCCCTGATGCTGGCGCAGCCACGCTCAAGCATGCTTGTGTGATTTTGGAGAACTTTGCTTTTGAAAGTGCAACCACGATGCGATTCAACATGCCTTCCAACTCATTCCTTGGGTGCCGTGGCACAATTGTTGGCTTTCCTGACTCTCCTACCATGGACAAACAGGCAATGATTGAGTATGTCAACGGGCACAACTCGATCATTGCTGGAGACCATTGCTTGATTTATATGCAAGGCGAAAAGTCCTTCAACGGCATGCACAATTTCCCGTCCTCGCGCGCCATTGACATCTCCCAAGCAAATGGCTTGCATGTCAATGGCATTACTATCATTCAGGACAATGCTCCATTCTTCCACATCAATGGCGATAACATTGTGATGGAAGACTGCAATGTCATTGCTGCTGCACCCTACCCATCGAATGATCGCAATGCCGATGGTTTCCAGATGGCAGGCAACAACTTCACGTAACTTCTTCTCGCCTTTGATATGCAGCTAACCAATCAGACTACAGAAGTCTTTTATCCAAAGCGGCGACGACTTTGATTGCCTTGCGCCGGACCACTGGAGCAGTCTTCCAATGTCTGACCACCTACTATGGTCATGCCTTGGCTATCGGTGGCGTTGCTCAAGGTGATGTGGCGGAAAATGTCGTCTTTCGTGATATAGAAATGGTTGCACCTGAACGAGCTATACGAATCAAGGCAGATAAATATGAGTTGGGTCTTGTGTACGATCATGCAGGTCATGAACTAGTGCTAATTCTACAGAAAGAATGTCTTGTACGAGAACATTCGGTTTTATATGGCCAATACCTCTGGAATTTCTATTACGCAGGACTATCTCAATTTTCCTATGCCAGATGGCTTGCCTGACTCTGGGGTTTGTGCACGTTATTGGGTGAAGCAAGCTGATAGTAGGTCATTTTTGAGGACATCCGATTCAACAACATTCGGGGTAGTGTCAGCAACCGGGAACCAGCATGTAAGATGTCGCTTTTTGGCTTGATAGATGCTGATGACTGCAGACCCCACATTCCTGGTGAACATTCTTTGCTCTGCTGGTGGTTCGAAGGGCGGGTGCAAGAAGTTCTCCTTCCGAGACGTCTCGATCGTAAGCGGTGACAAGACCCAGTACAGCGCTCTCTTTGTGAACTTCGACCCGACCGGAACAGGCTTGACGGTGGGTGGACCTAAGAATATTACGACGTACGCTTCCCCAGGCAAGTTGAACAAGGGCGTCCCAGACGACAACAGCCAGACGTTTTCGCACAAGGCCCAGCCTTCCTCCCATCCTTCTTCTCATTAAGTGTCGATCTGCTTCTGGCAAGAGATATTACCACTTCAGCACTTCTTCTATACTCTCCTTTGTAGATTGATTCTCAGGGGAAATTCAGATGGCACATGTTGGCTAGTTCTCTCACGGTCTGGACATGGCGCATTCAACTCGGCCGTGCAATGCTCCCGCCTAACCCCATCCGCTTTGTGACTTTTGCATTCTCCCTTCAGCTACGTCACCGCACACACACACACACTCTCGGCACACATTAGTACTCCGAAAGGGCTAGGGACGACAGGCACAGGCAAGGCCAGAGGCAGCATACAAGGCCAAGGAAACAGCGACACATTTTCCATATAGCAAACATCCCTGCTCGCCTTCTTATTCGTCAGCGCAGCAAGACTTCCCCTCTTTGATTCCCGCTTCTGTCGCTCTCAACGACAATATACTACGGCCTAGTCGGCTTCTAGGTGCCTTTTTACCTGCCTAAAAAGGTCCGTAGGCAGCGATATCAATTAATACGACCTCCCAGGCTAGTGCAGTACAGTAACAAGGCGACGAAAGCACAAAATACAATACACGCCCCACAAATCATGCCAGTGAAAGCGTCGCCAAAGAGTAAGGCGACCACCGTAGCCAAAACCGAGCAAGCAGAGTCGACCATCACAGCAGCTCCAACCGTTCCAAAGGAACCGTCTAGCGAATCTGGCAAGAGTAATCGTACAGCACCGAGGCACCATGACTCTGAGCCAAACCCATTTGAGCGTTCCTTTAGCGGTACGAGTGGTGCGCCGTCTGGTGGCAATGATGGTGGTATGTTGCCGAGTGTAGCAGCATTGACGAGTCCAGCGCCTGCAGGTCAAGCGGGTTCCATGGGCCAGATGAATGGTGGATGGTCTCCCTTTGGGTCACTACGATCAGGTCCACTTTCACCAGCCATGCTGCTGGGTCCCTCTGGTCTTGCAGGATACGATGGATCTATGCGGACAGGCCTCACACCCAATGAATCAAGCATTCGAACAGGCTTGACACCACGCGGCGAAGCGGCTGCACCCAGTAATGGTAATTTCCCCATGGCCAGTCCCAACACTGCTGCTCTTTTTGGCTTGATGAATGGTGGATCAGGCCTTACGCCTGGTGGTTCAGCGCCGAGCTTCTTGGGTGGTCCAGGGGGTGCCTTTATGCAAAATGCTGGACAAGGAACTCAAGACAGCAATAATCTTTATGCGTCACGTCCACATGGCCCATCCAACCTCAACAGTAGTGTCTCTATGAGTAACTTGCAGCGTGGCGAGCACGGCCATACAGGTCCTGATGCAGAAACTGCTGCCAATGGACTATTCCTCCTCTCCCAACATTCACAGCAGCAACAACAACATGGCGGCCATGCAGAAGATCTCGTGCGTCGGGCTACTGTCAATCAAGCTAAACAAGTGGGTGCGAGTCATGCTCGTGGCTATAGTGGTGATTACCGCAGCCTCTCACCTGAGGAACTCGCGCGGGCAGCTGCTTCTGATTCACAAACAACGGGTACTGCTGGAGGTGGTAGTAGTTCGGGTCGTGGCAAGAAGAACCCAAGACGCAAGTCATCCTACACCGAGGATGCTGGTAAAGAACCGAAAACAAAACGAGCGCGTGGTTCTAAAACTCAGCAGCAAAAAGTCTCTGATAGTGGCAATGAATCAGATGAGATGCATGCTCAAGAGGAAATGGAGCAAATGGGCGAAGATGGCCCTGGTATGTTGTCGAGTGGCAACAAGAATGAAACGGATGAGGAGAAGCGGCGAAATTTCCTCGAACGTAATCGACAAGCGGCGCTCAAGTGTCGTCAGCGCAAGAAGCAGTGGTTGCAAAATTTACAGGCGAAAGTGGAGTTTTTCGGTCAGGAGAATGATCAATTGACGTCGCAGGTAACGAGTCTCAGGGAGGAAATTGTCAATCTCAAGACCATCTTGCTCGCGCACAAGGATTGTCCAGCTGCGCGTACTGAGCAAAATGCACCTCAAGGGTATTGATGTGCTTTCCTTTAATGTCTCCAAGCTGCACAGATGTATTTCACCTTTCGTTATTCTTTTTAGCTGCAGGCCTGGTTCCTTGGTTCATCTCTGTCATAAAATTGTAGGTAAGTACGTCCATCTCATCGAGCGCTACGTATGCTCGCGACTCTTTTGCTCAGCTTCAAAGATCGACAACGCAGCAGCCGACACCTCGACTCTACAGCTCAACAATGGTAAACGGTAACCGCTCTGCCGTTTCGCTTCTGATCTTGTAGTATCTGCTAAAGTGAGCCCTCTCAGCCAGGGATCTACAAATCTGGCTTGCATCAAAAGAGTTCGGGTTGAAGCAGTGTTGACTGACTCGAGTGGTCATCGTTCAAGGTGCTCACATCAGTGCATCAGGCAAGCGGTCCGAAGCATGACCCGCCTTATATCGGCTGCAAAGCCTTCTGAACTGAGGCATGTTCGCTGGAGTGTTGTGGAAGACTAGAAACACGCTTTTGATGCATTCGGCATGGTCGAAGCGCAGTGTCGTACTTAGGAGATCCTCTTGCTCTAGCCGTGAACAGCTTAGTCTAGCAAAAGCAAGCGGAAGTACTCGCACGGACATTAGTTTGTCTTGCCCTACAAGTGACCGCGACATTTTTCTTGTTAGAGAGAGTCTCTCATCCTATAAAGTCATAATCACAACCGGAGGTAGGCGCAGCTGTCTGAGTGCATGCACTGGGATGATAAAGAGTAGATGCTGCATCCCGCTGTCAGTCACTTCCTGGTGGGTCACAGCCGCACGGTATCTCCGGAAGATGGGATTCGTAAAGCTTCCTTGCAGGTCCTACAGCATCGCATGGCAGCCGTAGCCCACGGCGTCCTTGAGGCTGTCTGCTCTGATCAACAGCCCGGCGTCTATCCGTTGGATCGGTGTGCTAACCTATACAGTAGATTCGAAAGAATCTGGCTCTTGCTCAGGAGCCTATCATCTGCAAGTCTTGAGGCCGATACTACCTGAGGCCACACTGGCCTGCTTTAGGGCTTAACTTCACATTCGACCAAGCAGAGACATGCAGAGATGCTGGTTGGCAGCTTCAGCCTTCAAGTCCAGGGCAAGTACAGCCTACAGGAGGGCTTAAACTCCCTCAGGCCCCGGGTCCAAACGCCGGGACGCTTCCCAGACAGCCGCAGCGCTGCGCACTTGTCAAACTTTGGTTTCCTTCGTATGGATTCGAAAAGGGCAACCGCAAGGCCAGTGATGAGCTTGGGATGCCCGTCTGATGCCTTTGCCGAGCCCCGATCCTGCCCGATTCATCTATAGCTGACCAGCTTGTCAATTGAGTAGCCGGCGTAACAATGCGACGGCTACCCAGCTGTGCATTTGCCCGTCTCCAAAGATGCAAGACAGCGAGTCGCTAGCCGCGCTCCACACCTGAGGAACAAAAGGTCTCACTTCCCAAGACACGGCCACGCCGCGCTCTAGCTACGTTTCCAGATCACTTAAAGGCACCCACCTGCGCCCGTTTTGCTGTTTTGACAAAGACTGACAGGTCGACACGTCAACACCACCGTCTCCTTTTCTGCTCTTTGTCAAAGCAGCAGATCTTAGCACGGGCGCTCTAGTCTTGCAGCAGAGTCAGGAGGGAGAGTAGGCATTTATCCGGTCGTATCGGTAGCCTAAGACAGGAGCCAGCCAGCGACTACCTGCGCATTGAATACTAGTTTCTGCCTTTGCACGCACATTGCAGAAAGCGCCGCGACAAACACGATATTTTATTAACAACGCAACCTGCTTGTGCCTCTGTTTCGGATTACTGTGTACCCGGGATCGATCCACAAAAGCGCAATTCAACACTTTTGTGACAGGGATCATCGAAAAAGCTTAGCAAGTTGAGCTCACCTGCCAGTAAAGAAAGTTTGATATTCAGTGTCCTCTCCTGAATCGACTCACGAGTAATCAGATCGGACTCCGGTACAGCTCCGTGCGGCTACATTCCAGCTCGAACAACTCCGTTTCTGTTTGCACCTGCCCTTTTTCCACTCTCTTCGGCCTGAGCTTCTAGCTGCTTAAACAAACAATCTGAGCAAATAATCCAGTCTTGCCTGGCGTTCTTCATGCTACGCATCAGTCCCTGGATTTGTATATAAGCAATGACAGATGCTTACTATAACGCCCAGCTGCAGACCTTCTTCTCACAGCTGGTACGCCCAAACAAGATGGCCACAGATGGCCCTGACTTGCGGCTCAATCCAACGCCAGGCCTGTCACCGGACAGCAAGTCGCACAAATCATCCGTCTCGCCTAAAACCACGACGACAAGGACTTCCATTTCCTCCACAGAGGAGCGTAAACAACCACGAGCGACGCGCCATCGGAGTACAGGCTGCGGAACGTGTCGAATGCGCAAAATTAAGTGTGATGAGCAACGTCCCTATTGCAAAAATTGCCAGCGTACCGACCGAGAATGTCTTGGCTATCGCACACCAGAAGAGCTAGCGAATCCTCACCTAGACAGACAACGCCTTGCAACGCAACACCGACAGCGAGCTGAGAAAACGCCGGATAAAGTTTCAACAAAACACTTGGATTCGACACACGGATGGGTCACGGCTCAGGGGTCTACGCCGGAGGGTCGATTGTTTTCTATATTTCCCGGTGCGCATGGAACACCTTCAGATACATACTTCTCGGCATACAACCCTCAAGGCTCGATGGATGTGATGCATGATGTACAGCCCATCGACCTCATCTGGAATGCTCAAGCATTACCCAGCAGTTTCATTCGCCTGGAGACTTTCTTCTTTCGCCGCTTCATCAGTTCGGTGTGGCTGCACAGCTATTCCGACATGTGGCGAAGCATGCTGCCTACTGTGCTCAACACATCAGCGCCACTGTATCATTCTGTTTTGGCACTCTCTGCTATGTACATGTTCAAGAATGGCATTGATAGAAGAGCAAAAGACAGTGCCATGTCGCACTATGCAGTGGCTGTCAAACAACTACAAGCAGCCCTCTACAATCCACAAGAAGCAATGAAGGATACGACATTGATGGCTACTGTCATTATGGGCTTCTACGAAATGCTCGACAAGGACGACCACAAGAGCTGGTGTGCACATACAAAAGGTGCCCAGCAGCTCATTCGCTTGCGTGGACCAAATGCCACGTCTTCTGGTCTTGGTAAGATGCTATATGTCACCCTGCGTGGGTACGAGACTGTACGAGCGATGCTGGAATACGAAGAAACTCTATTTGCTGAGGAAGCTTGGACCATTCCTAGCGCAAGTCCAGCAACACGTTCCCACTTTGCAGAGTTGCTCGGACCACAATGTCCACCCGTTAGCCCTGATGCGCTTGACTCATCGGCTGTGCCAGATTACGCCTCTGTGCTGTACATGCTGGGTTCCAAGGTCGGCTCATGCCAGGCGAGAGCTCACAAGCTATACAAGAGTGGACAACTCACACCTGCCGCCAAATACCAGATTTCAATCGAGGTGGAGAATGTGCTTGAGCAATTCAAACGTTGGCGCATGCTGCTACCGCTCGTGTACGATGGTAGGGAGGCACCCAGTACGTTGCCATTATCCCCATACAAGATGATCACTGTCTTTGATGGTCCTCTGGAGGCACAACAGATCTGCTTTTATTGTGCATTCATGCTGCAGGCTTTTCGGATACGAGCCAAGTATGTGCTGGATGATCCAACTGATTTGCCACCCGAAGCACAAGACTTGGCCAGGAAAATTGTCAAAGTGGCCGACTTTTTGTCAGCAGGACTGACAACCACCAGTCTCCAGATTATATGGCCACTCTATGCTGCGAGTATTGCGCTATGCGATCGAGACGAACAGGGCTGGGCAAGGCGAATGATGAAGGCGATTGCCTCTGAGAAGAAATGGGCCATTGCGAAACAGGCGCTCAAGGCGCATTCAGTGGTGTCTCTGCGAGACAGCCAGAATGGAAGAAGCACCACCTCATCAGTTGAGACCTACATTCGGCAGCTATAATAGACTAGACATAATAGGAAGCATGTAACAGCAACACCAGTCAATTCAGTCTCTGGACGTTGCACTTTTCTTCAGATGCGCGCGACTTTCTAAAGTGACAGCACACACATCGATCATCCCACCACACCAGCTTGTCTGTGCATGCACTCCGATGCGGTGGAGCTGCTTCAGTCTTGTTGTCGCTGCAGCAGTAGCAGTCGATGTCGCGAATGAGGAAGGCCATCTGCCACATGACGTTTACGCAGAAGACTATGAGGAGGCAAGACCGCACTCATCCAGTGTCGTGTATGCTGCGATGGATGAGCTGCGGAGTATAGAAGAAGCGCGACAGGTGACAACGCCGTCTAGGTCGCGGTCTCTGGTGGAGTTTCTCATTGGCCTATTACGTCCTACCTCGACTGATTTGGCCGAGCCTCTTCAAGCGCATGATCCCTTTGCGCATGTCACGGCACAATTGATAGAAGCTACAGACGCGTCCAAGGCAGACTCAGAGATCGATACTGAAGCGCTCATGCTCCTTGCGGAACTCAACTTTCATGGCAACTATACTTACCCGCGCGACTACCACAAGGCGCTCCGTTACTACCGGCAATTAGCAGAATTGAATGGCAATGAAACCGCGCATGAACAGCTTGGCTTTTTGTATGCGACGGGGATTGGTGGCGTTGAGCGTGACCAAGGTCTCGCACTCCTGCATCATGCTATGGCGGCAGAACAAGGTAGCATTCGCAGTTCAATGACATTGGGTTATCGCTACTGGCATGGAATTGGAACAGCCCCGAACTGTACCATTGCATGTGAGTACTATGCTACAGCGGCCGATCAAGCGATAAACTGGATCAGGCAGGGGCCCCCAGGCGGACTTTACTTTCGCCGCAAAGCTTATCCCTTTGCTGAAGAGCTTGGCGGTCTATACGGTGCACGGATGAGTCAACACCACAAACTGTCGGTGTCTGTTCACGCGAAAGATATTGACGATGTTATTGACTACTTTACCTACTTGGCGGAGAAGAATGATGCACAGGCAGCCTTCAACCTGGCCAAGCTACACAGAGATGGATCGCGTACTGTTGAGGTAGATCACGTCAAGGCGCTCTACTGGTTCCGACGTGTCGCACGAACCTATTGGACAAAAGATGGCAAGACTGTCAAGAATGTCAAGGCGCTACGGTATCATGCAGAAACAGCCGCTTGGATTGGCCAAGCCTACCTGCGAGGCGAGGGAACAGAGCAAGACTTTGAAAAGGCTCGCATTTGGTTTCAGCGTGGATTGGCTCTTGGTGATGCTGGCTGCCAATACGGCCTTGCACTCATGCATCTGCAAGGCCTTGGAACCATCCCGAAAGACCAGGAGAAGGCCATCTCGTTCTTGCAAGCAGCCTCTGATGCAGAACACCACATGTCTCAGCTGGTGCTGGGTAAAATTCTGATTGAGGATGCTGATATCACTTTTGCAGTCCGGCTTCTGGAAAGTGCTGCAAAGGGAGGCAAAATTGAAGCGTTCTACTTTCTCGCTCAACTACATGAGCAAGGCATTGGACGAGACCGTAGCTGTCAGATGGCGACGCAGTACTACAAGATGGTTGCAGAAAGCGCCGAGACTCTACACTCAACGATTCCGGCTGGGAACAAGGCGTACCACGAGGGTCGGGCGGAGGATGCTATCATTGCCATGATGATTGCCGCAGAGTCAGGCTACGAGAAGGGACAAGTCAACGTTGCGTATTTGCTCGATCAGCACCGCCACTCATTCTCCTTGAAGGAGAGCCTCAAACGTACTCTTGGCCAACAAATCAAGCAACTACGACAAAAAATCGGCACAGCACCACCAGATCCAGTGAATGCGCTGCAAGAGAAGGAACTAGACGAACAGCCTAGCTTGGCGGATGAACTGGCGTTGCTGTACTATACGCGTTCTGCCTCCCAAAACAACTGGGAGGCACTCGTCAAGGCTGCTGACTATCACTTGGAAGGCTATGGCACATCTGCATCTCCAGAAGAAGCAGTGACACTCTGGCAAGCAGCTGCAGATTCTCGTGCGATACCACTAGCACTCTGGAATCTTGGCTGGAGCTATGAAAATGGTGTGGGTGTTGAGCAAGACTTTCACATGGCGAAGCGATACTATGATGCGTGTCTCGAGTTGGACAAACGTGCAAATCTGGCGGTAACCTTGTCGCTCTTTAAGTTGCGATTGCGATCTGCTTGGAACACTGTGACTGGCGGTAGTGTTCGGTCCATCAAGAAGGATGAAGACGCGCCTGTTGCATTTAGTTTCAAGGCCATCTGGACAGGCTTCAAACACTTTTGGCGTTCACAATGGGATCTCCCTACGGACGAAGCGTACCCCGAAGAGGATTTCCTGGATGAAGACTTCCCCTCAAGTGGTGAAGACTTGTTTGAGTCGCTGCTCATTCTGTCCATCTGCCTGTTCGTTGCAGGGGCAGTCTATGTCCGTACAAATTGGAACAACCGGCGTCTCGATCAGCAGGCGGCAGCACAACATGGCGGCGGCGGTGATGGTCCACCTGGCGTACCCCCTGCTGCTCCTGATCCACATATGGCTGCCTTTATTGGCGGTTTCCCTATCTAGCCCAATAGCAGCTATTCTGACATGTCCTACTTGTGACTGTTTTGATGTTGCCTAACCCTGTCACATGAATGTACACGAGACGAGTGACAAGGCGCTGGCATATACAGAAGCCCGTAGCTAGACTCCTGGTACCTTGCTTCCTCCTGTTGCAGTCATCATGGTATGCATCTTAACATCTCATCACAAGTAACAGTGTACTGACAAAATCCGCGTATAGAGCGACTCATCACGTCCAACCTCACCCGCACCACCAGGCGGTGTGCGTTCATTGATTCGACGACGCGCTGCGAAAGACCAATCTGCCAAGGAAGCGGCGATGCGACCTGCGGGTACACGAGCGGCTGGTGCAGGCGGTAGTAACGCGACACAGCTGCGATTGTACACAGATGATGCTCCTGGTTTGAAAGTGTATGTTTCGCAGCCATACCAAGTTTGTGTTTGGAGACGCTAACGTTTGGTTTAGGGATCCTTTGGTTGTCATGGTGCTGTCTGTCGCGTTTGTTGGCTCCGTCTTTGCACTTCACATCATCGTATGCGTTCTAGGGATACTATCGCACAACGCTAACCATGTTCTAGGCCAAGATTATCTCAAAATTCAGCGCATAGACTTATCATTACTCTATGCAATGCTATAACCACAAGAAGAATGCTGCTCTACGCTTGAATGACAAAAGTGAACGTAGACGAAATGAAACCAGGCTCGATGCAGTTAGCTGATGAGATTGAGTGTATACACCACCGTGATTGTGAGGGTAAATCCCAATAGCGCGTACTGAACGAGCAATACCACACCAAGACTCTGCGTCTCTGATTCCCTACCCTCGGTTGCAAAGATTTGCGTGACATACATGAGTGACGTTGCTGTAGGTGTCGCGGCCGGCAAAACCAGTACCAACCTCAGAACTAGATCTGAAGGAGCCATGAGCCTACCGGAGAGGAACTGCATCCATGCAATCCCAATAATCGGACTCACCACCAATTTCAAAATACCAAGGACGATGGCGCTGCGGAGCGCAGGAATGGGTTCACCGCGTTTGATGCGAAGTCGAGAGAGTGCATAGCCGAGAATCAATAGCGAACAAGGGACCGTTGCACCACCGATAAAATTGGTGGTATCAGTAATAAAGGCCAAAGGCGGTTGTCCATCTGGTGCATCAGGCATACTCACTTGCAGAGTCGTCATTGGATCAGCTGCTGATAAGTGGGTGAAGAGCTGTTTGAGGGGAGTCAGCATGGCAATGGGGAAAGCCAGCAGGGTCGCTGCAGAGGGAGGCGACAAGAAGCGTTTTAAGATCACTAACGCGACATGTCTGTTGCGTTGCCACTGTGTTTGGCCATCAGAGGCAGCCGTCGACGACGCTGATGAAGACGACGGGCCTTCCTGTGGTTCTACTGTCGAAGACTTGATTTTACTCCTGGTGGAGGGAAGCCTTGTGATTTCTTGTGGGTCAAAAAGGGCATGCATATCGCCATGATCAAGCAAGCCAGAGGTGACGGGCTTGAGACGTAGGGATTCAATACTTCCGCTGCGAACAAAGCCTAGTGCCGCACCAGGCTGTATAGGGCTCATCGGTCGTACACCTGCTAGGGGCATCGCCGCTGTGACGGTGCTAGTTGTCTGCAGGGGTACATTCTGCGTCCGTGATGTGCTTTTCATGGTATTCTTCCATAGAGAAGCTCGTTCCTGGACAGCATGCAGCATATTTCCGAGCTTGCCCTTGTTCTGAGAGAGCTTGCTTCTCGCAGGAGGCGCTCTCTCTTCATCGGAGATGGGGAACTTGAAATCCCGTTGTACCATCGCCGTACCCAGATTGAAAAAGACAATCGTCTGCATAAAGATGAAGATTGTGATATAAGCAAACGACTTGTCGAGTGCCGCTTGACCAGAGAACGGCGCCGACTGTGTAATCGTACCAAGCATCACCAGTGGCAAATCTCCCCAATTGCTAAAACAACCAGCAGCCAAGATACCGTTCTCCCAGCCGCGTGGACATTGAGTGACAAGTCGTGAAATGTAGCCAAAGGCCATGCCAATCGCCATATACAAGATGGCCGTGAGTACTAAGATGCCGATTTCTTTGCCCATTGAATTGTCGATTCCAACGACAATCTTGCTGAAGATGAGGCATGGGAGAAACACATTTATGACTGCTTGTGAGAGTGCCCGTGAACCCTGAGAGTCTAGAAGGCCTTTGCGAGCGAGGATGGTACCAGCGGCGGCGGTGAGCACAAATTTGAGGAGCGCACGGACGGCGGTCCAGATGATGGCGCCGAGGTTGACTGACATGGTTGTATTACTGTACAGTGCATGAGCAGCTTACTCTACCTGAGACCTATGTGCTCAACAAGTCTGCCGCGGACATGTCTCGGTTTGTCGCTGGATCTTGAGTCGGCTCGATATCTTCTGAGCGATCTGGCGCATTCAGATGGGGGACGCGGCACTTGCCTATTTTGTCTATAGGATCATTCTGGTAAGGGGAAGGGTAATTGATTACCGCCATGGTTGTCGCATGAGTACACAGGATCGAATGCACATTGAATTGCATCGAAGTCCAGCGACGTAGTGCGGAATGCGCTTGCATGTTGTCGGCGTGCCTTGGTGAGAGCATGGTCCCGGTAGGAAGAAGCAGCAGCAGCAGCAGCAGCAGCAGAGGTGAGCTTCACTATCAGGCCGAGTTTCATCCGCCAGAGGTGTGTGGCCAGGTCTTGCAGGAGCAACGAGCCATCTGCGTTGGTAGGTCCCACAAAGCATCCTCAGCCATCTGCCTCTGAAGCTTGATCAACCACCACCGTGTGCAAAGGAACCTGTCCGCCCCTCCCCCGTATACTGCTCTCGAGCGCTTCATTCTCGCTCTCCAGCGCTTGAATATACTCACTCACCTTCCCCAACACTAATGCTTCACTCTTACTCTGCGACGGCTCCAAAGTCGGGACCAGCACACACAACTGATCGAACCCCGTTCGAATGGCTTGTCGCCTCTTTTGCTCGCTCTGAATGTGATTGGCCTTCTTCTCTAGTGGTGAGAGGAGGTCTTGCGCCGTCGAGGATGCTGTTGCGAGGGTTTTTGTTGGAGATGCGCTTTTACTACCGTCAGCGTCGCCTGTTCTGGCAGTACCGTGGTTGGCTGTTGCCATCGCAGGCCCTCTTGTTGATGAGACGCTGGAGGTCAAGGTAGTTGAAGCAGGAAACCTTCGACGTGTTGCATGGGATGAGGGATATGCAACAGTCACAATGAAAGTATGGAGGAAAGATACAGAGAAGTACAGGAAGCCTAAGCAGACAAGACAAGAGAAGAGGACAGACAGACGCACGAGCCAAAGCAGAAACACCAACAACGCAAACATCCTTTTTTCATCATTCCTTGTGATCACCCCGACACAGCAGAGGGTCCCAGGCCGAGTGACTTTTTGAAGCGGTAAAACTTGAGACGCAGACCAAGGATGAAGTCTCGCCAGACAGCCCTGAAGCCCTTGACACGCTGGCCTTCCACTCTGAGTGTCTTGGGCGCTGAGGACTTTGTAGTTGGATAACGCGCATACCCGGAACCACGCACCATCTCCAGCTGAACACCAGCAGCTGCTGCTGCATTCGCAGGTGGTTGCATGGCAGCAGAGGATAACGAGGCAGCATGCACGGCACTTGCATGTCCGTACGTCGAGAGCAGTCCGTCCTTCCCCCGCGTCTCTGGCGTTTGTTGCCAAGCACGCTGTGCAGCTTTCAAAGAAGCCTCTCCACCCCCACGTCGCCGTTTCAACCGATCTAATCCACTTCCGTGCCCGCTGCTGCGTTTGGAGGAGACATCCAAGCTGCTGCGTGGAGCTGGAATCGGTGCAAGCGGTGGAGGTGGTACATACTTCCCATCACGATCGAAACTCGCATGTTGGGGTGGGAGATCATCGGAACCACGTATACTGTATTCTCGAGAGACGCGTCGGAGTGCAGCCGAGGTGACGCGACGAAGTGGTGTTTGTGAACTCGTCGCAGAATGCAGAGTGCTGGAGCGTGGACGGGAAGAGCCGCTGGCTGTGAGGAGAGGTGAGGGCGCTTCAGAGAAGTTGGTGTCTGCGAGGGAAGAGGGTTCTTCTTGGTGTGTATGGATTACAGGCGAGCGCGGATAATCGAGCTGCATCATCATTGACATACTTGTTGTGCCTCTGGTGTATCTGGGCTCTTGTTTGTATCGGCTGGTCACTTTCGCGCAACGGGTTGCTGATCCTGCGCCGTGTTGTCTACCTGTGTAGGAATGAGACGGTGAGACAGGGCGACACTCTGCGCTGTTTGATGAGCGCTACAGACAGGGAAGGTGACCAAGAGCCAAGGCGTTGAGGGGGGTTGAGGCCTTCCTTGATGGATGCCCCTGCTCCAGCTGGTCGCCGGGATGACGTTTGGAAAGTGTTCGCTCCAAACAGACCCTTGCTCGGTTGGATGATGCGCTCTTGTTCAGGAGGTGACACTGCACTGGATAGCCTGCAGCCTGATGGTCTTTGCTTGGAGGGCCTTCTTGGATATGGTAGAGGAAGAGGTTGGCGCTTCAAGTTGGTTGGTTTGGCTCCGTGGCTGGCAAGAGGTTGACGAGCGAGGATGAGCTGGAGAGGCCGGAAAGCGGATCTTGTAGTCTTGGTCGGGACCTTTCTAGAGCTGCATCTGGCTTATATATACGGCTCTTCCCTCTATGTCTCGATCACAGGGAGTTGTCCATCACGTCACTCGCACCGCTTCCTCACATCGCCGTCATTGTCTATGTTTATGGCAATCAACTCCCTTCCCGGTCGCAACATCTTCATAGCATAAGGCCTAGGTATGGCAAAGCACATCGATCCTGTTGACGAATGCGACATCGCAGTCCCGTCTTCACCAGACTGCCTGAGTAGGAGGAGGACTGCCGTGATCTTGATGGTGCATGCAGCCGTTGCTTCCGCCGTGACGCGAGATTGCAATTTCAACGGCCACAGCGAAAATACGCGAAAAGGACACAGGACATGGGACTATACTTCCCTTCCTGTGTCTCTGGACAGCCTGTCAGGATACTCTGTGCGTATTCATCCCAGCTAGGGAACATTATATATTCTTACTTTTTGGCTAGCCTCGAAGACCGCTCTGACATGTCTCAGATCAGCTAAGACTTCCGTGGAAAAGTCTTAATCCTCCCTCGACCATAATCACGGCACCTCAAGGCCTGCTTTTATATTTCCCTAAACTCACCACCAAGCTACGGAAGCCATCACAACGCAGTGGCACGCTTCTTCTCAATTTGACTCGTCTGGCGGCCATCTCGGTAAACGCGCCAGTAGTGCTCCGTAAAGGCACTCACACCCATCTCCTTCAAGAACGTCTCATCGTGCGTAATGACAATCAGCTGGAAGTTGGCTTGACGGCGTCGTTGCTGCACCAAATTGTGTAAAGCCTTGGCTAGACTCTTGATGTTTTCGCTGTCGAGATTCGTTGTTGGTTCGTCCAAAGTCAACACACCACAGCTAATACCGAAACACTCTGCCAATGCCAATCGAATGATGATGCACGCAAGCATCTTTTGACCAGCACTGCATCGACCGCGCATCTCAAACTCCGCATCCCCCTTGACCATGCGCACATTGTACTTGTATGTGCGATTTGCTGCTGAAGGTTCGCCCTCAGACTCAATATAGATGCGATCCACATCCGTACCCACATACGTCGTTTGCCATAAATCCTGGATGGTGCGGTTGATTTCAGCCATTTTTATGGCATGGTAGCGCATAATGGCAGAGTCCAAAGCTTTGCCATACTTCTCCAAATCCTCATTGGCCTTCTCCATAGTCGCCACTTTGATAAAATGCCTGCGATGCACTTCAGCGGCATCCTTGTACTCAGTTGCAAGTAGCCTCTGCAATTTCTTGAGCTCATCATCCTTCGCACGCAGCTCACCAAGCAAGCTCGACTTCTCCAGCTGCAAGCGCGAAAAGCGATCTTTGTAGCGTTTCGCCTCTTGCAAATACTTTTCCCGATCACGCTCGGCATTTTTGGATTCGAGGTCCTCCACCTGATGTGCCAAGTGCAATACATCCTGTCGCATCCTGCGAAGACGCAAGTTATCATTCATATTGCGCTGCGCAGATGCTTGATCTGCCTGCTGCTTCTCCGCATCACCAATCTTTTGCGTAACAGCCGAAAGGCCTTCTTCAATGGTCGTGATTCCGCTTCGGATCTCCTTGGTCTTTTCCATGGCATGCTTGAGCGCCGCTGGACCACCTTTGGCAAGATAGGCATCCATATCATCTTGTACAGACTGCAACGTATTGTGTGAGACAGTCAAGCGGCTTGTCTCGCGTTGGATCTCTGACTGCCGCTCTGCAGCAGCTTCCTTCAACTGAGCTAACGCCACACGTTTCTCCGTCAAAAGAGGTTCAAGAGCCTTCAACGACTCATCTGCCTGTGTGATTTCTTGCCTGTACTGCGCAGAAGCTTCTTGGGCTTCAATCACACGTACTTGAAGCTCTTTTTGTTCTCGCAATCGTCCATGCACTTCGGCGAGTTGATGCTGGAGCTCGCGACGACGCATTTCAGTCTTGGACATGTTTATCCGTACTTGCTCTTTGTCACCAGCAAGTCGATCGGATTCACGCTTCAATTCCTTGATGGTCTGCTGCAGGGCAGCCAGTCGTTCAGGCAGATTCTCCAAACCACTGCCTGCGCCAGCCATCGTCATTTCTGTTTGAAGGTTGTCAATCTTGCGCGTCAACTCACGCATCTCACGTTCCAGCCTGGCGGCATCCACCGCGACTTGCTTAAGTGCTTCAAGCTTCTTGAGCCTTCGAGATAGATCAGTCACCACGGCAGACGTCTTTTCAGCTGTTTCCAGAGCTTGATGTAGGTCGCTCTGTGCAATCTGCAGCTTGGCCTCAGACTCCTTAACCTCTGGAAGCAACTTGATCCAACTTTCATGTGCTTTCAAGAATGGCTCTGCCCACTCTGTCTTAGCATTCGCCAAGTTCTCTTCATCTTCGGCAATTTGTTCCGGCAGAGATGCCTTGAGGTGATCGTAGCGCTCCACAAAGCCATCCATTTCGGATTGATTTTCGAATGCCCGTTCACATAGTGTGCAGCATTTGTCCTTTTTACAGACTTCAAATGCCTCGTCAAACAAATGAATCATGGACTCTGCTTTCGCGATCTTCCTCTCCAGATCCGAGACTGCCGATGTGATGAAAGCATAGGCATCCGCAACACGTTCTTCAATGCTGAGATTGGGGTCGCCATTCTGGAGTTTCTCCTCAGGACTACTATCCTCCATCTGCTCCATCATCTTTTCCATGAGATCTTTTTGTTTCTTAACGGCATCTTTCAATGTTGCCACTTGCACTTCCTTGGTGGACAAGCCTCGTTGGGCACCGGCCTGTATTACTTCATTGTCTTTGAGTGAGATGTTCATCACCGAAATAGCTGCAGCCACATCCTCACTCAGCGAAGCAATCGACCATGACCGTCCCGTCATCTCTTCAAATGTCTTTGCATGGAGCTGCCCAAGTCCAGCAAGTTCCTGTTCCCTGCGTTGCTTATCGCCTTGGAAAATGGTCAGCTTTGCTCGCGCATCCGCCTGCAAGCTACCACGGCTCAGCTCCGAGTTGACGGCATCCTTGTCATCTTCAGCAGCCTCGAGGTCTCGCCGTTTTTGACGAAGTTTGACATCCCAATCGCCCGTTTCAGATTCCTTCACAGCTTTCTCATAGGCCTCCTCGGCACGCAACAATTCAGTCTGGAGGGTTTCTACATCAAGCTCGCTCTGATTGGCGCGTTGAGCTTGTGCTTCCAGTTGCGCAAGCTTGGAATCTTGTTGCTTCATTTGCGTTTTGGCTGCAGCGCGTTGCTGCTCACATGCCGTACGCTGTGTCAAGAGCGCCTGCACCTCTTCAGCTAATACCTCTTCTGCTTGTGCATCCTCGCGTATCAGTCGATCTAGTTTCGCGGCTTGCGTTTGTAGCAGCTGTCCAAATTGCTTTCGAAAGAGGGCAACTTGCTCCTCATCCAAATCAAACTCAAATCCACGCACATTATGTTGCCGTGCAGTCTGCTTGATGACGTGTTCGCGTTTCATGGCTTGTTGGTCGTACGCCTCTGCTTCAGCTTTCCGACGACCTTCCTCACGCACAGCTAGGTCAAGCTGTTCGCGTGCCCTTTGAAGCTCTTCACCAGCTTGACGACGCTGGCTTTGTAAGTCCTGCATACGGCTTGAAGCACGTCGCGCATGCTCATCAAAGTTGGCTAGCAACTCCTTCAACTCATCATCCGTCTCTGAGAATTCCTTCACGTTACGGGCAAGGTCATCGAGCGTTTCCTGCATGACGATGCGTTCATGGCGAAACTTTTCAAGATTGGCCAAGATGCGCTCAAATTCTTGGCCGCTATTGAAGAGTGCCTCTTGCTCCTTGATGAGGGTATCAAGACTTTTATCCAAGTGCTCTGTTCTCGTCGACAGCAATGAGATTTCGTCGCTGAGATCAACAGAAGCTTGTTCAACGCGCACTGCGCGTTCCATGTCGACTTTAAGACCTTGTAGCGTCGCTTTGTCAACCTTGACCTGCACTAGCTGTTCCTTGCGTACACTCTTTATTTGATCCAGTGCCTTCGTATACTTGAGAGCATTGAAGATCTCATCAAAGCGCTTCTTCAAGAGCGCAGGCTCTGACAGAGGCCAAGTCGAGTCTTCCTGATGGCAAAAAATAACATACTCCAAGATGGCTTTACTTACACCCAGTGCTCTAGGCACGGCTGTATTCATCTCTGCACATTTATTGGACAAGGTCGTTGTTTCTCCGTTCGTGCGCTTCAGGGTCAGAGTACCTTCGAGTGTCTTCATCTGTGTGGCAGCCTTCTTCTTTGCAATAGCCTGTACATAGCGTGTCGCCACTTCCATTTCACCTGCACAATCCCAAAAGGACATCTTGACGCATGCATTCACCTCGCGCGCACCTACCATACCGGGATCTTGAATCCAGCCAGCATTCTTGGTGTTGCTCGGCATCTCACCCGTCGCCGCATACTTGAGCGACTCGATGATGGTCTGGCTTTTAGCGAAGGGTCTAAAAGAGCATACAAAAGGGGAGCGTACTGTCTTGCCACTACCATTGGTACCGACAATGAGCGTCAGTGGCGTGCCAAAAGTGATGACTTTTTGGTCGCCATGGTCGAAGGATCTGATGCCCGTTATACCAAGCTTGATGATACTGGACATGGCATCCGAGCAGAGGAGCTAGATGTCGGCAAGCTGAAACCAAGCGATCTACTATGGGGAAGTGCGTGCTTGGTCGCGTCTACGCTACAACTGTCGTCGCGTTCAAAAATTGAATCTGGGCACAAAACAACGACACCATAGAATCTCAAGTCTGGTGTTCTTCTCTACGTTTGCTGCCATGTCTGCTCAAGCTGATCAGCAAACGCTGCTTCTCAAATTCCAAGTCCCCTCTGATCGTCTCAAAGTCATCGTCGCTTCCTCTGCCGTATCACTCCCCAAGAAGCGTGCTCGGGAAGATGCGCCGAGTTCTGTACGCAGTAGTCCACCACCCTCTAGCCCCATGGGCTCCACCGCTGCTGATGCATCTGCCTCTCAAGCACCGAGACAATTACTACGCAAAAAACCTGGTCCGAAACGAAAACCCAAAACTGCCGGGTTGACGGAAGCGCAGCTCGCGCAACAGCAATTGTTGCAGCACCAGCCAAACGTTGCTGGTGAGGGCAAGTCTAGACTAGGACCTCGTATGAGTGATGTCAAGGTATTGGCTGGATCAGCCAGTGTTCCTGGTGGTAAATCAGGGACAGCAGCGGTCCATGGGACGCCTGGTCCTGCTGGCGGTGCAACTGGCCATGCTATACCGGAAGCGTATCGTCTCCTTGATCGCAGTGGCAGTAAATGCAGACGCTGGAAACCTAGTAAATTGCTGGTACACTCAATCAGCGGGTATCGCTGGCACGCAAAGACCTGGCATGTTGCAAAGGAAAAGGCAGTACAGCCATCGCCTCAGAAGGAGAGTGTCGCTGCCGCTGTTGCTACGACAAAATTTGCTTGATGTTGTGGTTTCTAGAAAGCCTCGGCTCATGCGGAATCAAGCATCCCTCTATCTACGTCTCGGCCAGCGGCCAGATGGTTCTGCTCTCGAGTGATGTCTCGCTTCCAGGCTTGCTTGGCTTCCGCGCGTTTCAAGACCTGCCTATCACCCGGCTATATATGGTTGTTTGGGAATATCAATCAAACGGAGGAGGATACAGGCAGTGCCGATATCGACGGGCAGCACAAGGCTACTTTATCATGAGTTTCGCAAATAATAATTGCTTACCTTCTTTAAAGACTTGAGCGCCCATTGTGTAGATCCGAGACTCAGCAGTAATCCAACTCTTGGCTGTGGACTGCCAAGACTCGCTTTGATGGAACTCCTCGTTCATTATCAGACATAGGCATTTTGTTCACTCATCTGCTCGTACTTCTGCTTGATCATGGTTGAGAAATTTGTGCTGGCCGAATATTGCAAACCCGACTCCCTGGTTCAGCTGCAGCACTTGGCTAGCACAACAGGGTCGACGTGTCACACACGTAAATTTGTCCCACACAGCCTGCCTTCATTTCCTATGACGATAGCCAAGGAACTGTCAGATTGTGTGCAGGATGGGTGCAAGACTGTGCTTCTCAGGTGTTGGCAATGATCATCAGGCATGACATGCATGACTATCACCTGGCACGACGTTTAGCGTCACATTCTCGATCATGGGCCCACTGCCTTAGTCTGCCTATCGCCCAGGTCAGCTCCCACTGCCTGCACCGAGTACTTCATTCGTACAATTTTGGAAGCCTTGTATTTTGGGAAATTGATTCTACCGAAAGCAGGTCGCGCCAGACCCACCACTTTTACAGTTTACAGGTCACAATAGCTTCAGAGTCGTTCAGGGCGGTTTCATAATACGCACTGAAGCATGCCTCGTTCTGTGTCTTGTGACTTCTACAGCATACACACATGAGACTTCACGGCAGTCAAGGTTCTTCTTCAGCAACAGGTAAGCATGCTCGAGATTGAGAAGGGGATCATGCCGAGGCTGTCGCACCGAACGTCCGGTCGATTGATCCACAGGTGTGGCGTGTCGTTGAATATGGAAGTCGCAAATGGAAGTTGAAGGAAGCTAACGTGCCAGCCGCCTTTTCATTCCCAGAGTTGTGGAATTCCTTCTCGCTACCGGTACCACCGCTGCGGAATTTCCGGCAGGAGTCAGAATCGGGGCGTTGGTCTGGGTGAGCCTGATTCCAGACTGCATCGTGTGTCCCTGGAGCGTCTCTTGCGCATAGATAGGGTGCAGCCGCGGCAGGTGCTGCATTGTCTGGCGAGCACTCGATGTACATAGGTCCCGTGTCTGATGCGGAGTATGCGCCGGCCTGCCCCCTTGTTGGAACGCGACGGGTCCTGACATAAGCAGGCAGATCCGCCTTCATTTTCTGCTCTCAGCCACGGGAGGCAGCAGGGAGGGAGGCAGGCAGTCTCAGGCGGTGTCGTGCAAAATGTGGACTCAATCGCCATCCACACCCGATGCCATCGATCCTCCTGCTCTCTGTCGCGCTCCCTCTGCTGCCACTGACGCACCCAGCGCTCCTCGAGTAAACATACACAGAGCCCGACAGAGGCGCTCACTGCAAAAGCTCTCACGCGCAAAGTCGCTTGCTCAGTGGCTATCAAACATACCCGAGGAGCACCAATTGCAATTTCGCTCTGTTTTCCCTCTTCCTCTCATCCATCCTCGTCCCTCCGCTCTCCTCTCCTTCGTTCAAAAGCACTTGCGGCCGTGTACACCATAGAGATACGCAAAAGGGCCGTCTCTTAATCGTCGATAGACAACCACTCCATTGCCACGGCCGCTTGCAACCTTTCTTCCCATCCCTGCTTCTTGGAGGGATACTTTCGTGGACTTAGCAGAGCACCGTCTCTGGGCCGCGACTACAACTTCCTTTTGTGCAGCACGGCACAGGCCTTTTAACACTCGCCACACGCGTCAGTGCTCTTTTTCTATATATACGCGCCTGGCCACTTCTCGATCAACCTCACCAGACTACCATCAACCTCTCCTTCGATCCTCGATCAGACATAAACACGTCCATCGAGATCTTCTCTATCAACCCGTCAATCAAAGAACTCTGGGCTAGTCTAAGCTCAAGCCTAATCAGCGCTGGAGCACCTACAACGAATCGCGTGTGAGGTAGAGAGGTTTGAGTATGGAATCAGGTTCAAGCAGCAACACCAGCAACAAACAAGTGCATAACCAGCACCAGCACCAGCAGCAACAACACGTCCAGGCGACAAGTCCCAAGCGATCCCGTTCAGAGAGTAAGCAAGATCTCGCCAGCGTTGCCGAGATTCATGCGCGTCGACGACCTTCCCACGTCGGCCGCCTTCACATCGATACACAACAGCCGTTACCCGAACATCAACAGCAAGCCCTGAGCACTGGCCCGCATACTTCAAAACAAACAACAACAACAACCACAAGCTCGACCGTCGATGTCACGCGTCGTCGGCAGTGGTCCCAAACCATGCTCGATGTCCTTCAGGACCTCTCTCTCGTCCTCTCCCCCGACGGCATCATCGTCTGGGTCCCTCGCACGGCCAAAGCACTCCTCGGCTATGAGCCAGAGAAACTCGTCAACGAAAGAATGGCAGATCTCATTCGACCTGACGAAGTGGCGCATTTCGTCCATCATCTACAGGAATCGATCGATCAACAAGCGGACTTCTACCACTACTACCATATCCGCAAAGCAGACGGCGAATACAGCTGTCTCGAAGTATCTGGCAGGCCGCATTATGAAGAAGTCAAGGATCCCGCGTCTGGCGATAGGATGCATGCGTCGCGCTGTTTTTTCCTGAGTGCACGACCACATCCGTCGCGCGCAGCACAAGCACTCGATACGTTCTTCGATATCAAGAAGGAAAATGAGATTTTGCGGAAAAAGCTAATGGATCTCGGTGTGAGGCAGGAAGAGTTGTCAGAGATGGGCGTCCTTGGTGAGACATCGCTGCAGACGCACAGCTCAGGTCAATCGAGCGCTGTCGGTGTTGCAGGAGGGTATGAGCAAGGACCTGAGGGGGCATCGAAGCGATCAAGTCTGCAGCACTGGCAGCAAGGCAGTCAACGCAGCTTGTCACCCTCTGCACGAGCGCAGACAATGGCGCCGTTGGACACAACCCTTGCACAGACGCTTGAATGGCAACAGCAGCAGCAGCAGCAACAACCACAGCATCACCAGCATCAGCATCAGCAACAACAAACTCCCCTGCTTCCACATCACCAGCAACAGCATCAACCGAACCGCGATAATCCAGCTGGGTTGGATACATTTGTGAATGCCTTTCTCAGCACGGAAGATCTCGTCAATGATATGTCGCATACTGAGGAACAAGGCCTAGGGACGATGAGGGCACCCCACAACACTGCCTCGTACTTCTACGCCGTCGGCGGTCAATCTCCTGCAATGCCAAACGCCGCACGGACCTTGGGCGGAAACGACGTCGCCACAGATGCAAGTTCAGTTTTGCAAGATCCACGCTACTTGTCATACTCGGGACTCGCACAGCAACAACAGCAGCATGTCCCACCTGCACATGAATTCTACCCGTTTGGATCGCCTGAGCCGTTTCCCTTTGGATTATACGGTGCAACGGGTTATATCGAATCATCGCCCTTCATTGGACCTGGAGCCTTGCCACGACGACGCAGCCCTAATCCCATGCAGCCACAGACATCGCAGCAACAACAACAGACACCGCTGGGTCCACCTATGTCGCAAGCCTCACCACGACATCCACCTGCTCAACTCTCGCATGCAGCACAAACTCATGGATCGCCGGTGGGTGTAGGGTCGCAAACACCTCACATGCTACCTGGTTCGATTCGATCGAGTGAGAAACAAGCACGTGCAACAAACCCTTCTACAGTCCAGGCAACAACACCAGCACAGCAGCCTTCACCAAACTACGCACATGCCAAATCTCCCAAAAAATCGAAGAAGCTTCGTGCTGAGGGACCTGAGTATGTGTGTACAGATTGTGGTACGACAGATTCTCCTGAATGGCGACGTGGACCACGTGGTGCCAAGACTCTGTGTAATGCGTGTGGTCTACGTTTTGCAAAATTGCAGAAGAAAGCTAGTAGTGCTGGAGGTGGACAGAGTGCGAGTTTGAATGGGAGTGTTCAGCAAATGGGCATGCAGCCTAGTACAGAGACGCGCGGACATGCCAGGCATTCGTCTGCATCAACAATCGGCAGCAAGTGATCAATGGCGTGTGTCCTCGCTGTATGAGCGCGTCTTTTTTTTCAGTGTTCGTCTGTCAAGAAACGGTCAGTGGGCCCACGACTAGCCCAACCTAGCCGGTGCAGCAAAGAAGAACCATTCAAGTCACCCTCCTTTAAAGACACTGTTTCAAATATTTACAACAACGAGGGGACACTCAGCGACAGCCAACACGTTCTTATCTCTCATTTTTTGGTCAAAGTGCTCTTTCAATTGTCGTTCCGATCAAGTTTTCAATTACAGGCACAGGCGCTAACTAAATTGTCGAATGTTGCATAGCTATATACATCAATAGAATCTCATGTCATGTCAATTACTTGTTCTGCACACGTAGCTTTGTTGCCAGGTCGAGTGTCTTTGTTTAGATAAAAACATGACCCCTGAGTACAACTAGAGGAAGTAGCTCCTCAATCGCGGAAGAGGCTCCTGAGTCAAGCGACAGCACAACGTCCTTGCTACTTCGGGATTGCCTGTATAGCGCACCATACTGTGACCAGGCCTGCTTATCTACTTGAGTGTCTTGGCCCGCTGCTGTCCAAGACGCGTCTTTTTTTGTTTTGAGAATCGCGCAGACGACGCGACAGATTAAAGCGCAACACCATCTATCAGCCTACACTGCCCATTATCAAGACAGCTCGTGAGCGAGGCGTGTGCTCTTATCCGCCTGAGTACGAGCTGCTTGTGAGTTGCATCGAGCTTATTAGGGCGCTCTCATCATGGTAGTCTCATCTCAATTGCGTCTAATCACCATGCTAACAACACAGTACTGGCCAACAACCATCAACGCGATAGCATTCATGACCGTAACGATTGGTATGGCTCTACTCGTCATGGCACTCGAAGGCTACGTCTTTGCGCGGTTCGAGCTAGGCATCCTAGGCTATGACCCAGACTTACCCGCCATCTCACAACAAAAGTCAAAGGCCTCCAAGGCAATTCCAACATACTTTAGCCTTTTCCTCTTTGCGGAAGTCTTTGGGCTTGGCCTAACCTGGGATTCTCTTCGCCTCAAAAACACGATTCAGGTGTTTGGACTGTGCATATACCACTTGGCGCTGGCAACGTACAGTATCATCCAAATTGCACAGATTCGTGACGCTCTCGTCGCTGCAAATCTGGCGCCAATCTGGAATGGTACAGGATCGCATCTACCGATTCGCCCGTTCCTCTTTGCCATCCCACCAGTTATCCTTGTGTTTAATGGCGCACTTGTCTATCTAGCTTACCGGCTCTACAATGAATTCGGGTGGACGATCTACAAGCACATTGGCGCCGACCTTCAAATGCGACGCCGGTACATGGCCTATCAGATCTTTGTCGCTTTGCTCAAATTTGATTTCGTCGTCTTTGTTGGCTTCTCCGTGCAATTCGCCGTAATCCAGCTCGATCGCAGTGACCCAGAGTTTTACATGACTCTGGCTGTCATTCCCATTACCATGCTCGGTTTGCTCTGTACCAGTTTCGCACTGCGGCGTGAAGTCTACTGGGCCATGTACCTCGCCCTCATCTACTTTCTGGCAGGCGCGGGTTACTTTGTCTTTAAAGTTGAACGCATGTACGCTGGTCCAAAAGCCGCGTCTTATGGTACCGCACGAAGACCGCTGGTCACATTCGCGATTTTAACACTCGCATTGCTCGTCGCTTCAATCGCCAATGCTATTGTCTGTATGCGCAACTTTGGCTTTGGTCTCAAGCAGATCCTCGATCGACGGCGCGTTGACTCCTTTGGTCGCAACATAGAAGATGGCGTTGCCTCTGATTTTGTGAGCCCGCATTATCAACCACAACAGTATGGCGATGGTACAGGCTTCGGCTCAGGTGAACGAGATGACGAATACTACAACATGAGTCATGCGAGTTCACCTGAATCGGTGAAGCTCAAACATATGCACAGTCTTGGCACAAAGCGGCTAGAGCTCGACTAAGGCAAGATAGTGAATTCTTTTAGCAAGCGAACTGATTCCATTCCAAGCAACTTCGAAGATCTTTGATCGTAGGGTATCACATCTCCCTCGAACTTATGAGGCTTCCCCAGCCTGTCTAATGATCTTCGGAACGTCATACCCCCGAAAAGTCCCACCAGATGGACACTATCTTCTCAGCATCGAAATTACAAAAGCAATAGCTTCGCCTTCCTCTGTCGTATTGACGTAGTGGTGATCGTTAAAGCCATCCGTCAGCAGTGATAGTCCCAATCCAGCGCAAACAGGATCTTTTGGACGACAGTAATCACGGGTTCGACCGACTAAGCGAGCGGGTACTTTGGTGTTTGCAAGCGTCAAGACTTCCTTGATGATGCCAACGCCTTGTCCAAATGGTGGGCCTCTGTTTTGCGGCTGGCCACTTTGATAGTATGGGTCGCCAAACAAGGTCACAGCCACGATCTGTTGGTCGATTTCTTTTCGTTGCCGAACGGGCATTATTGGTTGGATGGGTGTGGGCATTGGCACGTCTGGCAACTGAAACGGAGGTTGTGACATAGAAGCAACAACAACCATAGCACCTTCGCTGTATCCATGCATGACAAGACGTGTTTGTGGACAGGCTAGTCCTAAAGCATCCACAAACTTAGTCAAGTCCTTGACGCCTTGTTCAGGGGAAGAAAAGTAGTTCATGGAGGCGGGATATTGGACCTGATATACACTACCACGAGGAACCTGGGAGAGTACCGTTCGCACGACATTTCGTGAGCCATTTGGGTCATATTGGTCTTCGCCTGTGCCTCGCGCCGTTACGATGATGTAGTCTCGACAGGGCTGCAGGTTTGTAAAGTTGACATCCAAGGAAGCAATAATTGAGGGATTTGTCGCATCAGATGGAGTCATCAACATAGTAGGCCCTTGGGATACAGGCGGCGCTGGCGAACTGGCCAACCCTGGCAGAGATGATAGCAAGGGAGATCCTGGGAGCTGAAGAAGTGGGCTCAATAAGGGACCTGCAGCGGGCGGGATGATTGTCATGCCCGGCGTCTTTGACAGCTGCATCTCAGTCATGCTTGTTGTCGCTGGTTTCTCAGACTGCAGCTGGTGTCTCTCTGCCTGTTGTTGGAACCCAGCTTGCTCCTGCTGTAAAGCTACTTGCATTTTCTGCTGCTCCTGGGTTTGCTGCTGATCTGCATTGGTCTTGGAGCCTGATGATAAGAAACTGCCAAAATACTCCCAAAGTGACTGACTTGGACCTTCGACCGCTTTTGCTTTCGACTTGTCCTTCATCAATTTGGGACTCACTTGCCCAGGAGTCTTTGCTGCAGCTGCCAATGCTTGCTGGATGGACAGTCCTTGTGCTTTATCAAAGGCCGCAACACGCCGCAGAATCTCATGGTTCCTTGTGATGGCTTCAGCTTGCGCTGTTGTTCTTGCAGGTGCCTGATTGATGTTGTTGGTGCTCTGGACAGCAATACAAGTAGCAATGTTGAGCCCCAAGAAGGCAACGCTGGACCACAACATGTACACCAACAAGCAGGAAGATGACGAGCTTTAAGACCATCCATAAGTGCAACAGACTCCGTTATGATGCCTTGCTGAATGTGAAACGTGCATTGCAACGGTATCGCCGCTTCTGCCGAGCCGACGGTGGCAAATATAAGGAGTCCTTGAGGCCATCTGAACGATCTTCGCAGATATCTGTGACATCCCAGGGCTGCAGCTCGACACTTCTGTATGCCAAGGTGCTGACAGACGTAATCACGAAATGCAAAAGTAAAAGCAGTGTTACATATGCACAAACGGTATATAGACAGGCTTCATTCGCCATTAAATAAGCGTACCACCAAATCTGATTGTTAGCCACTGCATCATGAATTGAGCAACACTTACAAAAGACACAACCAATGAATCGAAACAAGGAGAGCCCTGCAACACTCCAGAAGATGATGCCGAGATAGATACTGGTACCGCTCGTTGCGTTAGATTGTGATGCAGCTGTAATTTGACTGACACCACCGATACCAAGGACGAGTCCAATCAAGGCACCGTTGGACAAGATCCAAGCAAGAACAACACGCGTGCGGAAGGACTTGTAGTAATCTTCTTGCTTCGTTTCTGCAGATCGCTTGTTCTTCTTTTCTGCCTCTTTGAGCTCGAGTGTCTTAATGGCTTGCATGTATGCTGCATCAATATCTGTGTCGCTTGTCGGAACTGCAATCTCAACAGTACTGCCGTCTTTCTTTACATTAACGACTCCCAAGTCAGTCTTGACGCCAGTATCACCTTTGGTACCCCAAGAAATGTCGTGTGTGTTGCAAAATGCATACACATTGAGGATGTTGATATAGGATGGCGAGATGAGCAGGTATTGAATGAAGGACGTGAACATGTGCCACGGTTCGAAGTAGAGGAGGGAGGCCACAATGTACAATCCATACGTCGACAAGAGTGAGATGCAGAGCTGGTAGAAGAGCGGATCGCGTTTTATGGCTGCGAAGAAGGTCGTCTTTGTTGGGTTCAGGGCAATAAAGTTGGTAATCTAAGGTTAGCATGATCAGACGGGCAAAAGAACGTACGGAAACATAAGATAGGAATCCAGCAGCAAAGAGCATGTATCCCATGAGCAGCGCAAAGAAGGCCATTGTGACCATGTAAGCCCATTTCGAACCTTGAGGCCGATTGCCGAGCGAAAGCACGAAGCACATGACAATCAAAGCAGCGTAGATCCAGGTACAGACCGAGTACAATACAGCGCCAGGAGCAAAGATCTTTTGGCCAATGTGGACGCCTGTGGTCCATTTATTGTCACCTAGTGCTTTGGCAAGAATGGTAAAGGCAATGAAGAAATTACCCAAGCCGAACCAAGAGAAGAGCATAGAGATGGCCTGGTACAAGAACTCGATGTGGAAGAAGATTTTGCGAAAGAAACCATGATCCGAGCGCCAGATGGAGAAGGTATGCCACAAGGCATAGATGGCAGCAAAGAAGGATCCATTCAGCCATCTTCGTCGCTGTGAAATAAGCTCCGGCAATTCGTCAGGCACGTCTGTCACGGCGTATGCGCTCTTGACGTAATGCAATACCCAGGCGCAGTTGCGCTTCGCTACCAGCTCATAACACAATATACGGTCTTCGGCGAGGTACATGTTGGCTTCAAATATACCAGCATTGGCGCCATGCATCGTTTCACCCTTGAAGTACTGCTTCAGCGGACCTTGGCCTTGTGAGTCATTCTGAAGCGCGATGTAGCGATATGCAGAAAAAGCGCCGGGCAACACAGAAATAAAGCCGAAGACTGACTCGAGAGGTTTGTCGAGGATATTACTCATCTTGTACTCAAAGTTTTGGGCAGCAACGAGTGGATTGAGCAGGTTCTTACCGTATTTGCCCTTCATGGCAACAATCTCGCCACAAGCGCCTGCGACATTGGAATTAAGGTCAAACGACTTCCAGAGATGGTAGATACTCTTGTCACCAGGCTGCGTTCCAGCATCGAGCAAGACACAGACGTTTGGGTTCAAGATTGGCCCAAAGGCTTGGAAGAACCAGCGGTGGGAATTGATCTTCTTTTGGTTCTTCTCCTTGAGACAAAATAGCACTTGCACGGGAACGATGCCCCTGTCGGCGCCCTTGAATGTCAAGTCTGCATTGATACTGATTTGCGTTGTGTACTCGTAAAGATGCGCAGTGACAGGCTCGTTGTTGACCACATTCTTGGCAATACCTTCCTGGTAGACACCCATGGCTGCAAGATAGGATAAAGTTCTTGGATTGATCTTGCTTCGACCGTCGCTCACAATGCAGACAACCACTTTCTGCCAGCCTTCCTTGCCCCAAACACGACTGCGGTCGCGCGAACATAGATGTGCAATATTTTTCATCACGCTGTGCATGGTCCGTGCAAACAAGATTTCATTCTCGTTGTACATTGTAATGACGATGAACAACTCGGTCTGCCTAGGTGGGTGGTACAGTGCTTGTCGTAATGTGAAGAGTTTTGATTTGAATTCAGACGGATCACCTGTCGCAGCCGTATATCGCATATGGGTGAATTCACGGCCATCACGTATTGGGAGTGTATCGAGCAACTTCTTAGGCACAGGACAGTCGAGCACCAAATTACCATTGTACAGCTCGACGCGCTTCATGGTCTTGTACCGTCTTGGTTGAGGTCCTTCTGGTGCTGCAGCATACGGATCTTGTTGCACATACTGACTTACTTCCTTCTGCGGCGAGTTTGCTCCTGGGTCAAGTAAAGGCACGCCCATCGTATCATAGCCAGCTTGAGGTGCACCCAAGTCACCATTGAAGTAGGTGCTATCATTTGGGTGTGCAAATGGCGACGTTGGATCAGGCGTCAAGTCGTATTGATTGGAGCCTTGATGCGACGGGTAGGCCTGCAGTGGATAGGCTTCATGGCCATCGTGAAGATCGTATTGCGTCGGGTTGCCTGAGTGTGCTAGGTGGGTAGTTGAGCTGTATGGCTCGTAAGCATCGTAATGCGACGGATAGGGATCTGGCGTTTGGTATGGGTCTGGCTGATAGGCGGTCGGCAAGGGCCCTGGCAGAGGTAGTGGGGTCTTGCGCCTAGGCGGGTTGGCCTGCGTATAGTGTCGATCTGGCCAGTCACTCATGGCTTTGTGTTACGTGTTGGCAAACGCGTTTTTGTGTAACGTCAGGAACAGATGAAGGGAGCGTAACGATACTGTCGCCGTATTCTTGGGGGCCTGCTCGTCTGCCGGCTCCTGGGGACAGATGAACTCTGCCTGATTTAGCTTAGAGTTGTCTTCTGCAGCGGGTCCTTGGCGCTTTGTCTGCTCTTCGCGTTGTGCCTCCTTTCTTGAGCGCGAAATGCGAAAGAGCAACAGACGAGCGCTATTTTGGAGCCAGGCACGTGCGCCAGGGGACGGTCTGCCCTCGACGAGAGACCACTAAAGGCCATCTCAGACATACCCTTGCTGGCCGAGCACTGCCTACTTTCTGGATAGGGATCATAGGAAGGCGAGGCGAATCGAGGGTGGAGTACTGACGCCACATTATCTTCCTCGTCGAAACTGAATGGTTGATGTTGCATATGTTAGCTTCTGTCTGAGGGGGTATGAGTAAGGCTTCTTGTCTGCCTCTCAGGGAATTGCCTCAACAGCTACGTCAATGATCTTCAGGGAGTACTCGTCGAACACAGTGTAGCGTTCAAATTGAAATCTACCAACAGATGCAGACCATCCTAAACAAATACCAGGGCTCGCTCTCGCTATGGACCGAGTAATGGTCATACGGAACACTTGACTCTACATGTCGCTTTTGGCAAAACGCTCTTCCCTGAGCCTTGTATTGCTATGTTTCGCGGCTGCGGCGTCCTGCTGCAATACGGGCAAATGCGCTTGAGCTACCTCCTTCGAACACGTCTATTCCAGACTGTCTGGATAGCTCCAGTCGTGCTCAATTGCAAGATCCAGCGCTTGTCGCATGCAGTCAATATCATACCTTTTGGATCGGCTGGACTTCGAGTATTATTTGATGTTGCAACAGAGAGATACGGGGTTCACATCTATCCTTCAGGGTAACGTCAAACAGCAATACCTGTAGTCAAGGATTGCCCGCGACACGAGTCAGCAGCTCAAAAGCGCACATAAGCCACACACTGCCATGTGCTCTGAGAACTCGGATTCTCTCAATTAGGTGCTTCAGTTCTTTTTCCTTTCTCCTAGCCTCTCTCAAAGAGTTTGAGGCTTCGTCAATACTCCAGAAAGCGGCATCAACACCATAGACACTGATCGCTCGGTATATTGGTGGCTCTTCTATGAAGGCTCAATCTGGTAGTTTTGCTTCTGGTTTCGCGGGCCAATTCTAGGCGCAAGTCAAAGGTCAGCATCGTACTGCATTTTCATGCCTACGAGTCCTTCATTGCGTGATTCAAAGCGTATTAGAAATCTCAACGGCATGAAACACTGAAGCTGTCAAGGATGAAGCTCATCACATGTTGCGTCTCAAACAAGCCGTGTTTTGGCATAGTGCCAATAAGGAATCTGAACGGCGAGATGGGCACACGCCCCTTACTCGCTGCCTCGCATTGTTTGCAATGCGAATGCAACACGCGATCTCGGGATTGTCTCAGACACCAACGAAGCACACTGTCATTTCGACTGTCGTCCTTCATCTTCCATCACACTCCCTTGGAGCTCTTGGTAATTTGGCATGTCCTCCCCCAGCACTACAGAGCTGATCGGCCCTGTTAAATATGAGGATGGCTTCCATCGCCTGAGAATGGAATACACATGACACTCGCCCCTGTCACGGTATCCTGTCTCCTCATTCGCCTGTCAACTTCCTCTCCCGGCCTGGGCTTTACTCGTTGTCTCGCCTTGTTTGCAGTGCATATGCAACACGCGACCTCGGAACTCCCTGAGAGCCGAATGATCTCCTGAGAAGCGATTCTGCAGCTCAGAAGTCAAGGTTCACATAAGAGGCTAATCTCCGTCTTATGATTTGGACGATCTGCATTTCTGCGCCATGCGTTTCAGTCCCGTTCTTCTTCTTCTTCTTTCAAGCCTCTCTAAGATATATGGCTTCGGTATCAGTCACGGACAGGGCGGCCGCGCGCTCCATACCGACTCAGACATGGAAGTATGGGTGGCAGACACAGGCATAATCCGAGGGCTCAAGTACAAAGGGACACAGTATATCGACAACCATTCTTTCTTGGCAGAATCAGGTAGTTTCGGCTCTGGTCCCAAAGCTGCACAAGTCCAGGCAGAAGTCAAGGGTGAGACAATCGTAATGCAATTCACCGCCAAGGATTTCAACCTCGGGCGTTTCAAAGGATATTACGTCTTCAGAAAGGGCGAAAATCGTCTTTATATCGGCATCAAACCAGAGGCTGTCAATACAGAGGCTCGCTATATCTTCAGGCTCAAACAATCTGTTTTCGGTCACTGCGTCAACAAGGCCTCTGACGTTCGCAATGGGAAACCTCTTGAGACTTGCGACATTGTTGCGCTGCCTGATGGGACCACAGCTTCAAAGTTCTTCTCGTCTATCCCTCACAAATACAACAGCATCTACGGCATTACTGGCCAAAATCCTGCAGACGGTATCTGGTTCAGTATGACCCAGGAGACTATCGAGGGCATGTCCGGAGGTCCCTTTCATCGGGACATCACTTGCATGGTGGATCATAGAACTGCTCTATCGGCCTACTTTTACAGTGGGCACGGTCAGAGTGAGCCGCCTCGCAATCAGTTGTCGTGGATTACGGTTACGCTTGGTGAGAAGCCACAAGCACTGCCTGACTTGAGCTTCCTCGATGACTTGGATATTGACGGGCTTGTCCCTAGGAGTAAGCGTGGCGGCGTGCAAGGCCATTTGCATGGATTACAACCGCTCGGTAAGGATTGCTCACGCTCAGATGCCTGGTATCAGGCTCTCAAGCAAGCTGATTTGCGCTCCCTTGGGTTGCCACTATCGAAGCGAGGGACCAGCTCCCATAACCATCATGCTGGTCCTGCCACGACTTTATCAAAACGCGGGACAAGCTCCCATATCCATCATGCTGGATCAGTCACGACAGAATACACTGTGGTCCTGTCGAATGCAGCAGCTCAGTACTGGTCTGATGTCTCGGACGGCAATATCAAGTTCGAGCACGTCTTACCCGGCACCTACCAGCAGACTTTGTATCAAGACCAGCTGCCTGTGAGTACAATTTCGGTTGTGGTGGAGGCTGGCCAACTTGTATCATCGGGTATGATTGTACCAAAGCAAGAGACTCCGATCTGGTCAATCGGCTGCCATGATGGCCGACCGCATGGCTTCATGAACGCAGACATGATTGAACGTGCGCATCCACAAGACAAGCGGATGAAATGGCCCAAGACTGTTTTCATCATTGGTGAAAATATCGCTGAGTTTCCAATGGCCCAGATGTATGGCATCAACAATCCGACTACGATAGAGTTCCACCTCACTGAAGAGCAAGTTAAGCAAGCCAAGACTTTGATGGTCGCCACCTGCTCCGAGTATCGCGGGGGCCATCCCATCGTTACAATCAATGTTTTGAAGCAAAAGGATTATGGTATGCCTCCGAAGCTTTCTGCCTGGGGCAAAGAAGTCATTGAAACGCGTACTATAACGCATGGAACATACTACAGAGGGACAAGAAAGTATGCTTTTGCTGTTTCGGGCTTGCTCAAGCCGGGCTTGAATACCATCCTGCTCGATGCAGATGGCATGGGCATGATGAAAAAGACTTTTCTGCAGCCAAACATTGTTTATGATTCGGTTGCTCTGCTCTAGCTTTCACCGCGCGAGCGAGTCATTGTGTCTGCCGCTGGACGGTATGGTCACTTCTGCCTGAATTCTTTCAAAACTATCGCCAACCCTCAATTTGGACACATGTCTTACATTTAATTCCGCAGCTGGCACTGCTTCCTCTTTGTTCAAGCTGATTTGTGATTTGTCCTTTTTGATCTCCTGACATTCGAAGAATTGCCCACGCAATAAGCTTGTCTTGTTGCAAGCCAAATAGACTTACACCACATGCGATTCTACCGTCTCTGTTGATAGCACGCTAGCGATGGTTTGTCTTCGTTGGCGACTGGTCTGGTCTGCCGGCCTTGCTCGATGCAGACTGCCTTTGCTCTTTTCAGACGCGAATCTCCCCTAATGATACCGCCAGTCTCTGTTGAGGAAACATATGTATGTTGGTCAATCAATATGCGGCAGGTTTGCAAATGATTCCAAATACTCTAATTTGACAGCACCACCCCTGTGCGCAAATAGAGGTAGCCAGCCTCAAGAACGGACCTCTCCCAGTTGATGGTAGCTAGAGAACCCTTTCAGCGATTGATGGGCTGTAGTAGCGTGTCGCGAGCCTCAGAGAGCGATACGCCGGCAAAGCGTTCAGCGCCTATGCTTAGTCTTGGCCTACAGACTGGCCATATTATGAATCGAGATGGACACGTCGTGACGGTAAGCGCCGCCACAAAGTCGCAACAGTCATTAACATGAAGCCATTCCCTACGCCGCGCGCTTTGCCACCATTGGTACAAACGATGCGCTCAGCTGCAAAGAGCAGGACGATAGGCGATCAACAGGAATTGGACAAATTTGACAAGTATTTCGGGGAATTTATCTTTGCGAGTGAGCGGAGCAAGTAGCGGACCTCATTGGCCGTATAGATCTAGCAGCTAGCGAATTGGAAATTCATGTTCATGATAAGGTACAGGTCTGGGTTCCTCAGCAGTCCATACTGACGTGGAGTTCCAGCGTGTGATGAATCCCAAATTTTGTTGCGACGAGCAGACTTCAATGGCTACAGCGCCAGCAGCTGAAGCGCCGTAGAACTGCCTCTCACTATGGCGGCCGGTACACAGACCCTGTCGCAGCCTACAGAAGAGTCTCAAAAGCATCGCAAGTCTCGAAGTCAAGCACGGCTCGCCCGCAAATCAGGCCATGCCACAGACCCATCCAATAGCTCGATACTCTCTTCGCGTCCGCATCATGCATACAACTGGCGCGTCACAGGCAAGCAAGGCGGCTGCTTCAGTCAGCTCTCCCCACTCTTCTCTACCTGTGGCAAGTTTTTATTCTTGACGGTGGGTTGTGAAGCGCGTGTGCATAGTACTGCTACAGGTGATTTGCTTCAACCATTGCTACCCGAGGCGACGACGCGTCCTATCGTCTCGCTCTTTCTCGATCCAAGCAACGCGTATCGTTTAGCTGGTGTCTATCAAGATGGTTCCGTTTCGGTCTGGGACTATACAGATGGGGCGCTACTCAAGCAGATGCAACTGACCGACCAACGGAATGTTGTGGCTGCGACGTTGAATGGTTCAGTTTTGCTGCTCAGCGATGGCAAGCATGTCTTTTCAGCGGAGTGGTCGACTAAGACGGCCATCCTGCCAACACTGCATGTAGCAGATATGAAAGCCTGTTTGGGTCTCTCAAGTGCTCCTGGAACTTGCTTCGCGTGGGGTGATAATAAAGTCAATGTCTTTCCCTTACAAAATGGGAAACTCGGACAATACGAACAATATGTATTGGCAAGCTCAGCGACTGCATTTGCAGCAGACGCGACACATTTTGCAGTCTCAGACGATGCTGGTGCGATTTACCTCTACCACCACGCTGCACGAGACCCTTCCTTGCCACCGCGAAAACTGCATTGGCATGCACAAGCCTGTACAGCTCTTCAGTTCGCGTTGGATGGGGCATATCTGTTGTCTGGTGGACAAGAAGGTGTTCTTGTCCTTTGGCAACTCGCCACCTCTGGTAAACAATTCTTACCACGCGTTGGTACAGCCATTCGTGCGATGGGCGTGAGTGTAAATAGTACGCAGTATGCTGTCAAGTTGGAGGAGAATACGGTCAAAGTCCTCTCTGCATCGACATTACTCGCGACATGCGAAATTGCCGGTCCTAAACGCGCGGGTGTCATCGTCTCACATGGTGAAGATGTCTTGATGGCGGCTGGAGGACAAGTACAAACGTGGCAAAGTCAGTTGGCAACCGCAACAGGTCTTCTCAACGCCACGGCTCATTCGTTTGCCGGTGCAACACAAGTCGGTAAAGCGAGTGTTCCTGTACCAGAACCAGAGATTACACAGATGGCGATTTCGCCTGACGGGTCTTGGTTGTGTACGGCAGATTGTTGGACGAGTTTGTTTGAAGAGGCGGCTGATTTGGGTTACACAAAACCGCATGATCAAGTGAGCCTCAAATTCTGGCAACGGCATGCTGGGTCCTGGCGATTATCAACACGTGTGGATGCGCCGCATGGAGCTGCACGACTCACGACAATGCAAGCACTGGCTGGCGGTATATTTGTTACGGCAGGGGAAGATCAAGCCGTCAAATTTTGGAGCACACACGATGCAGCAGCAGCAGCACTTACACCGGTGTACCAATGTACGCGAGTCCTTCGATTTGCACAACACTCATCGATGCATGAGCGTGCACCGGCACTCCGTATGGCCGTCTCACGGGATGCTTCTCTACTAGCACTTTCAGGACCACCAGCACCGCATACAACAGATGCGACCGTCTTCCTCGTAGACCCTGCGACTCGACAGATTTGCGCGACGCTCGCTGGGTTGGGGACCGGCACACTTCTTGATCTTGGCTTTGCTGGGGATCATTTGATCTTGGTTGGACAACACCGGTTGGTGTGTTGGTGCGTTGCAGCGTCTCAGGTGGTGTATGCGTTGCGTTGGCCTGAACGGACATTCAGAGCAAGCTTGACGTGTCAACTCTCAACAACCACGACGACGGATGCAACCAAGCAGGTGGCTCATTTCTGTATTGCAACACAAGAATCGAAGCAAGTGACCGGTACGTCCCAAAAGACCATACCTGAGGGATCTCATAAACTCTTCATCTTTGCGACGCATGCAGCGAAACCTGTGTTTAGGGAGAAATGCAAGTTCAAGACATTAGCAGTGGGTGCGCTCGCGGATGGGTTTGTCGTGCTGGATGAAACGCTTGTGTTGCGCCGGATCGGTGGAAGTCCTACAACCAATGCTGAGGATGCCCTTACGAACGAGTTGAGCACGTTGACGGTCACATCGGGGATCAGCAGTCTCTATGGTGCAACAACGACAACAACGGCAACGACAGGGGTATTGGGCTTGGAAGAGGATGGACAGGTGCGTGTATTGACGTCTCAGGCAGTGGAGACACTCATGCCTGTTGCGACTGCGAATGGTGCTGGTGCGTCGCTTGCGTCGCTGGAGCAGTGTATGGCTGGTCTTGGCCTCTTCTTGCTGGGTGCACCGTCACCTGCTGCATCATAGCTGGTACTGTACGTCTAGATCAGGATGCAAGATTTTCAACTGATGATTTGACTACGAAAGAGATTGATCACCTACCGAGATTACAATTGAATAGCAACAGTGATGGCCCTTTCTAATGAATACGATAGACAGCACGACGGAAGACAAGAGACTAAGCAGGACAGAATGTAACGACAAAGTTACTCGTGTTTTTGCAAATGGTATCAGCCGGTGATCCGAGGTTCATGTCTGAGTCTTCACGCCAAGCCTGATCCAATGCGCATCCACCCAATGGGCAGTACTTTGTCTGGCACGATGACACAGAGGGAACAATCTTGCAGCCGACATTGTTTCCAGGGATGGCAGAGATGTCATAGGCTGTGATGTCGGTGTTGTACATGTCGGTATTGAGACCTGAACCAAATTCAGCAAGGATAGGACCCTTTTGCCAAATGATGGAGGAACATTGGAATCCTTGGCAGTCACCGACCGCACAGGTGAAGGAGGAACCAGACCCGGTACAGCCTGTACGTGCCCAGATTTGCAGACCTAATGCGGATTTGGGCACGGCGAGGGTGATGCTGCTACCGGCGGGCATGGCATTGCCAAGCACACGCGGGTCGACGATACCACCGGCTTTGTTGGTTTGCCAACCAGCTTGCCAGATATCATAGCCACAGTTGTTGACGACCTGAATGGCATACTCGCTGCCACCTGGAGACATTTGTAAGCCACTGCCAGAAACGGGTGTCGGTGCAGCAACGGGGGTGGTGGTGGAGGTACGGAGGGTCGGTGCAACAGCTGCCTTGACGATGTTGTCGACAGGTGCAATGAGTGCTGCTGCTGCGGGAACAGAAGCGGGAGCGGGAGCCGGAGTACCTTTACCGGCAACAACACGGGTGACGGTGGTGTAGACGGCTGCTACAGCTGGTGCAGCAACAGGAGCTGCTACGGCAGGTGCAGCTACAGGAGCTGCAACGACTGGAGCCACAGCGGCGGCGGGTGTCACAGCGGCTGGCGCTGACTGACCGCCAAAGTTGACATTGGACCAGTCTTTGTTCTTGAGGGCGTCACCCCAGTTGATGCCGGCGAGGTCGTATCCTCGTGCGTGATGCTGGTGGGTTGTGCGTCTGCCAGGAGCTGCGACGGATGCGCCTGCGAGGGCTGCTGAAGCGATGAGGTGAGAAAGAGCGACCATGATGATGCGTTTGACGTTGACTGGAGGGAGTGCTAGAGAGCGACTTTGGTTAAGAGAGTGTGGTGCTGCACTGCGACGGGAGTGAGCTGTGTGGTGGCCTGGTGCTGGAGGTGGTGGTGGTGGTGGATGTGGATGATGTTGATGCCTCTCTCCTCGTCTTCCTCCTTCTTCCTCTCTTTCTCTCTTTCTTCTGCGCAATTTCCCAATTTCCCCTTAGATTGTTTATTTCCTGCGAATCCGCGCATCTGATTGGCTGGGCCAGGTATGTGCAACCTCGCTTCAGATGGGCACGCCTCACTCCTTCTCTACCACTCTATCACTAAGTAGCAGCAGTAGTAGTAGCAGAAGTAGTAGCAGCAGCGGTAGCAGTGGTAGCAGTGGTAGCAGCAGTAGCAGTAGTAGCAGCAGTAGCAGCAGCAGGAGCAGCAGCAGGAGCAGCAGCAGAGAACAGCATCCTCAGCACGCCCGACGCAGCCTGTGCCTCTCGCGCCCGATCAACCTGCTCACGCACACGCTCACCCAGACGGTCCACCAGCATACTCACACGCGCATCTCCTCCCAGTGCACCCCCATACACAGCCAGCAGCGTCATGCTTACATCCACGCACACACCACAGAACCGCACATCCGCAAGGTAGCGTGTCAGGTACTTGATGAGTGGAGACAACGACGCCTCATCTCTGTTCTGCAGTGCTTGTCGCAACCCACCGCGTTTCTGCAAGTCGCGCAGCAGTGACAGGGTCATCATGGCATCCGTGTCCGCCTTCAGCACCATATCCAACGCATCACTGTACGCGTACCGTCGTAGTGCCTTGTCGTGTGCTTTCAGTTTCCCACTGTCCCGTGCCAGCACCGCTTCATCCTGCACCACACGATCCGCCGCACCGCCTTTATACTCGGCACCGCGAAGAATCCTGGACACAGTACTCGTTGCCTTCCTCCCACTCGGCGCAGTCTTACTCGCTGAAGACCGTTGGCTCCGTGTCCGGATACTCAACAACCCACTCGTCAAGCCAACCACCAAATGCTTCTCATCCGGCGAAACACCCACCGACAGAATGGGTCCCGGGTACTTGACACTATGCACGACCTTCCAACTCTGCGTGTCGTATATCTTCAAGTGTCCATCCACACCACCACTCAATAATCGTGAGCCGCCCTGTGTTGTTGCAAGGCACGTCACACCGCGTGCATGATTCTGTAGTGTTCGTAATGGCTCCAGGCGACCACCAACGAGATCCCAAATACGCACATCGACACCACCGGCAGAAGCAAGGGTCGTCCCGCTTTGTGAGAAGGGAAGGATGCGTTCGACGGTGCTCGCATGTGAGAATTGCATGACCTGTCCGTTGTGTTCAGCGGAGCGTTGATCCCAGACACGCACAGTCTGGTCATACCCACCACTCACAACCAAGTGGGGTGCATTGGGTAGAAAGGCAGCAGTGCGGACATAATCTTCATGGCCTTTGAAGATGCGCAGAGGGGCTTGCGTCGGCATATCCCAAAGACACACCGTTCTATCATCCGATGCCGTCAACAAGGTCGTTTGGTCGTGTGGTGAAAAGTGCGTCACATGCACGGGCAATCGATGATGCCGAATACTCCTCAGAATACTCCGTGAGCTACTCTCAAAGACCTGCACGAGACCTGATCCATCTCCAGCAATCAGTAATTTCCCATCCCGTCTGAATGTGCCAGAATACACCGTCTCACTGAACCTCGAAATCGTCTTACTCACCGAGCGTGTGCGTGCGCTATAGATCTGAAGACGTGTACTTGCCGTCACGCAGAAATCATGCGGCGCAATAGGTGAAAAGTCGAGATGCGACACACCAGCGTATTCTTTGACAAGTAGGGGCGTCTTGTATTTCCGCCAGTACCGAGAATCAGCGGTGAGGGTAGACGGAAGGGCGGCATATGAAGCCGCCTGGAGGCGTGGGAGGTCGTTGGACATGGAGCGACCTGCTGCTTTCGTTGCTGCCCTTGTCGCCTTTTGGGTGTCTTGAAGTTGTAGCGTTCAATATTTTTTTGGCGCGTGAAGCGTGAGATGCAAAGTCGGGCGCGTCAGGGGCAATTGGGCAAGAGCAAGCTAATATTGAATACTCTAATTCAAATTCATGTTCCTTCTACGTCTAGTCTACGACTGTGCATGGTGCTTGTCATGAGCTTTGGCAGCTTCCTCCCCTGTTGCGCCGTGCTTCTGCGTAGGTCGCTCATCACCAGCACCATAAAACACAGCACCCTGGGGCGGCCTAGGTGCGCGATGATACTGAATCGGCCACTTGACAATGACATCCAGTTGTTTCGCCCAGGTCAGCGGTAACGATGGGTCTCGCAAAAATTCGCGCGCCACAAAGATGGCATCGGCTTGACCTTTTTGCAACACCTCTTCTGCTAAATCAGCCGTCCAAATCATACCCACAGCGCCGATGAGAAGGCCAGGCACTTCCTTCTTGAGTTGTTCAGCAAAGTGCACCTGGTAGCCTGGTCCCGTCTTGATCTTTTGCAGGGGTGAATTGCCAGCAGATGAGACATCCAGCAAATCAACACCTTCCTCCTTCAGCACCTTGGCAAGCTTGACGGAATCCTCAATGGTCCAACCACCATCAACCCAGTCAGAGGCGGAGATGCGATAAAACAAGGGCACCTGCTTACCGCTCTTCTCAATCACTTCACGCACAGCCCGCGTGCAAGCAACGGAAAATCGAATGCGATTTTCAAAACTGCCACCATAATCGTCTGTGCGCTTGTTTGACAAGGGTGAGCAAAACTCATGCAACAAGTAGCCGTGTGCGCCGTGAACTTCAAGAACCTGGATGCCTGCCTTCAATGCACGTTCAGCGGCTTTGCCAAATGCAGCAATCAGTGACTCGATGCGTTCCACGGAAAGTTCCTTGACAGGCGGATACGTCTCATCCCATTGAACGGCAGAGGGACCAACGACATCATCAGGCCAGCCGTTACCTTCTGCAGACACGCCATGACCGCCCAGCCATGGCGCCTCTGTTGAGGCCTTCCTGCCGGCATGCGACAGTTGAATCGCCGAGATGGAACCTTGCGATCGCATAAAGTCTGCAATGCGCTTGATTGGCGCGATATGCATATCATCCCAAATTCCCGAATCTTCAGGCGTGATACGACCTTCTGGCGTCACAGCCGATGCTTCGATGAATGTCAGTGCAGCACCGCGAGCGGCATACGAGCCGACATTCACGAGATGCCAGTCAGTGAGAATACCATCCCTTGCACTGTACTGACACATCGGAGACACCCAAACGCGATTATGCAGCGTGATGCCCTTGATGGTCAATGGCTGGAATAGGAGAGGCGTTCCCTTGAGAGACTTGGGGGTGCCAGCCGGTGGATCCTGGCGAGGTGTGTAGTAAGGTACATCCTCGGCGGCCAAATTGACTTCTGAAGAGAGTTGAGACATCTTGATAGGTGCTAGAGTCTTTGAGAGGGAGGCTAAACGAAACAGGATGAAAGGGCCTTTATAGGTTCTTGTTGAATCGAGGTATTATAAATGTCGTCAACTGGGCGGCAACTGCCATCGTGGAGCCGTGCTCGTCTAGGCCGCCAGTTCCGCAACCACATCGCTACAAACGCTGCAACTTAGCTAGTAAGGGTCCTCAGTGCGCGACACCTTGGCTGCAAATCGCGTTCTGGCGTCTGAGAGGGTCTTGCTCAGATTGTATGATGCTCGCCCCTGTATCGCCTACATTTAGCGGCTCTAGCCCGTCTGTTCCGTAGCTTCTGGAATCTGCTCTTACAACTCTCGAAGGTGCGCTTGGCTCTCGACTTGAGTGCAGCACCAATGATCAGATCACAGACACGCGGTGTAGTACTTGCTATTCACGTGGCGAATGCCAAGATGTCAAATTATAGCAACAGCTCCACTACCCCTGCAGCTTCATCACAAGCTGACTGAGGGGTCTTAGCAGCACTGAAGACAACATTGTCGATTCGGACTGCAGAAGGTTTCTGCTGGTTTGCGGACAACGCATGCTTCTGTTATCTTGTGACCCTTCCTGATGTGCACGCAGGCTTACAAGACGTGGCTTGAACAAGATGAGTAGAGCTCGCCAAGGAAGCCTTCATCAGGCTTGCAGATCAAAGAGACACCTTTCGCGGCTCCCACACAATATGCTTCAGCATGTGGCAATCGAGCAAATGTCTTTTCACACACTTCTACAACCAAAAGTTGGGCTCAACTTGCACGCGCATACTCGCCCCTGAAAAGGACATACAGAACACGCAAGACATTTTTGCTTTTAATGCGACAAGTTGCCAGCGAGAGACTCGCGCTCAGTTAACCGGTGATTGATACAATCATGACGGTATCGCCTGCTAGCGACGATCTTGAAAAGACTCATCTGTCCAAAGTGACAGAGCACGGAATCTCCCTAGAGAGATTCGAAAGTTACGAAAGGCCTGAAGTCAAGGACTCCAACCAGCACACTAACAAACTACCATGGCCCATTCGCAACTCTGCTGCACCAGTAAATGATGACGATGAGGTGGAGAACAGTCCCTACTTCATGGTCAGAGCAGCTGTGCCTGCCACGGACGATTCAGACATGCCAGTCAACACTATCCGTATGTGGGTGACTGGAATCCTCTTTGCTTGCATCGGTTCGGCCATCAACACAACTCTTACTTTGCACACGCCCGTTGTGTATGTTTCACCAACTGTCGCTCAGCTACTGGCCTACTTTGTTGGCAATATGTGGGCCAAAGTCTTACCAAAACGCGTCTTCACCACTTTTGGGAGGAAATGGACGCTGAACCCAGGACCCTTCAACCATAAGGAGCACACCTGCATCGCCATCATGGCAACAGTGGGATTCGGCAACGATTATGTGAGCAGTTTTGTCACCACACAAGAAGTGTATTACAAGCAACAGTTCGGTTTATTGTTCCAACTCATGCTCTCTTGGACTGTACAAATTCTTGGATTATCGCTTGCCGGCATTGCTCGTCGCTTCCTTGTATACCCTGCTTCCGCCATGTGGCCGAGTGTTCTTGCCCAAACCACGTTGATTCACACACTTCACATGGGACATGAACCACCGGTCGATGGTCGATGGAGCACTGTAACTCGAAGGAAATTCCTCCTCGTCGTCATCATTTGCTGTTTCCTCTGGCACTTCTTCCCGCTCTTCATCTTCCCAGCCATGTCTCTGCCTGTCTTCTTAACGTGGATCTGGCCCAAGAACGTCATGGTCAATCAATTGTTTGGCGCCTCGCAGGGCCTTGGTCTCTTACCCATAACCTTCGATTGGAGCGTCATCAGTGGATGTATGTTCTCCCATAAAGGTCAATGGTGCTGACGATAGATCAAGGAAGTCCTCTTGTCGTTCCCTGGCATGCCATTGCAAATGTTCTGGTCGGCATAGGTGTCATTTTTGTTGCCGGTGCAATCAGCTTGAATTTTGGCAATGTCTGGTGAGGCTTCCTGTAATAGGTAATAGGTGAAGCGCTAACATGAGGTACGGAGATCACCTTCCAATCTCGGAGGGCCTGACATACGACAACACACAAATGCCTTTCAACGCAACCTCACTCTTGACACCTGACTTTAAGCTTGACCCAGTGAAATACCAGAATTACTCGCCTTTGTTCTTGCCTACGTCATTTGCCCTCGCCTACGGAGTGAGCTTTGCTGCTCTTGCTTCTACGCTACCATATGTCTATCTGCATCACGGTGCAGGCCTTCGACGACAATTTTTCCGCAAGGATGAAGAGGATATCCACATGAAATTGATGCAAAAGTATCCCGAAACGCCAGACGTACGCTGCTGATATCTCACGCTTGACTAACAGATAGTGGTGGTATGCTGTGCTTTATGTTGTCATGTTTTCCATGGCTTTTGCTGTTGCAACAATTTGGCCTACGCACCTGGCTTGGTGGGCTGTGATACTCAGCATCGTGATTGCAATTTTCTACATCGTTCCTATCGGCATTGTTGCCTCCATTACCAATATTTACATCGGTCTCAACGTGCTGACAGAGTTCATCATTGGATACTTGCAGCCAGGAAAGCCTATTGCAATGATGCTGTTTAAGACGTACGGATACATTTCGATGAGCCAGGCATTGACGTTTACGGCTGATATGAAGCTGGCCCACTATATGAAGGTGCCACCACGTCAGGTGTTCTGGGTCCAGCTAATTGGCACATTTGTTGGTGCAACCGTGGATATCCTGGCATTGAGGACAGCCTTGTACAACATTCCGCACGTTTGTACGAAGAAAGCTCCTTTGAAGTTCACGTGCGCTCAGTCGAGAGTCTTTTTCAATGCATCCATGTGCGTGTCCTTCGGATGAGATTACACGCTAACATTAGCATTTGGGGCTTACTGGGGCCTGAGCGTATATTCAGCCTGGGAAAGATATACAGTGGTTTGCTTCTCTTTTTCCCGATCGGCTTTATCTTGCCCATCGTCGTCTGGTTGTACGTTCGAAAACGTCCCGAATCGTGGGTCCGCTTCGTCAACTTCCCCGTCATGTTTTCTGGGTGTGGTTCGATGCCTCCAGCAACGGTCCTCAATTATGCGACATGGGGCGTGGCTGGCTTCGTCACCAATTTTGTGCTCAAGAAGAGTTACCCGAAGTGGTGGACTAAATACAACTACGTGGGTGCTTGCCTCTATCAATGCTCTGCTAATTCAAGATTCTGTCTGTTGCGCTGGACATTGGTTTGACAACGTGCACCATCTCTCTCCTCGCATTCTTCGGTCTGACCAAGATCGAAATGGCACAATGGTGGGGCACGGAGGTTGGGTCAAATACTCTGGAGAACAATGGCTTAGCAATTCGCAAGATACTGTCAGAGGGTGAAACGTTTGGGCCGCCCCTAGGCAGCTGGAACTAATACAGCACTCAATCGAGGTAAAGCGAGAACTTTAGAGCGTGCGCAGCAATTCAAACATTTTTGATCAATTCTACTGGCCAGCTCAAACTTCAGAAATCTTGTTTGACTCGTCTTACTTTTTGATATTCTTCTTTCATACCTCTTAGATACAGGCGCCGAGGTGCCCATCTGAATATGTCCTCCGTAGAGGCCGACCTGTAGACGCCCGGCTACTACATTTTCCGCCAATGCGTGCGAAGGACAATCTGACTGCTGCGGGAAAGCCTCATTCCCTTATGCCATTGATCTGTTCGGCGGTTCTGCGTGACCCCGTCTTTGGTGCTCTTTCAAAAGTCGGTTTTCGTTAAGCTTCAAAGCTGAAAATCTATTCCGGTTCTCTACAAAGCATCGAAGGACGAACCTCGTTTTCGACTTTCCTTGCGATTGCATCATCCTTTTCCGAGAATAGCTTCGCTTCTCCTGCTGATCGGTTTCGTACTGGCACGATATTGACATTGAAGCGTTTTGTCTAATTCGCTCTGCCTAATGCCTATCCAAGTAAAGAAAGAGACGCTTGTTTGTGTCGCTATCGCACCTATCTTCTTGCTTCTCGCAAATAGAATGGGCCTGTCTTGCGAACTGCAGTGCTCGCGCACTAGACTCAGGGGCACCCAATGTTGAGGCAAACAAAGCAAAAGATGCTGCCGAGGCCCGTGGACCATCATTTTTGGATTTTTTCAGAACCGGGGGATAGTCGAGGTGAAGTTTATGCTTCTCAATTCATCAATTCAAAGGTACTATTCTGCTGCCGCTCTCCGTGTCGAATCTCGCATTTCAAGGAAGATGCTCAAATGTTGGAAGCACGATCGACCATGTGGTTTTTTGTTGATACCATTCGAATATGAAGCCACGCGTGGATATCCGTGACAAACATCACGGAAGATCATGTAGTGCTCATGGCCAAGGCCTCGAAGGGCGCAAAATGTATTTAATGCATGGTCGGCACTACATTGGGAGAGCAACTCCTTTACATTCTTTGTCATGTCGTCTAGTAGCGCAGACGTGGAGAAGGCTCAGCAATACAAAGTGACAGAAGAGGCAATGTCGCTGAAGCGGCTCAAGAGATTCGAAGACTTTGAACCACCTTCCAAAGATCCATCCCGAGAGGCCGACACGCTCCCGTGGCCCATTGGAGGCCCAGATGGGCAGAATGAAGCCGACGACGAGACGGAGAATAGTCCGTACTTGATGGTCAGAGCAGCTGTGCCGGCCAAGGACGACCCAGATATGCCCGCTAATACAATACGCATGTGGTTTATTGGCCTGCTGTTCACGTGCATTGGCTCAAGTTTTAATACAGTATTGAGTCTGCGTACGCCAACAGTAGCCCTTGCGCCGACTGTGGTCCAATTTTGCGCCTTTTATGTTGGCAATCTATGGCACAAGGTCATGCCAAGTCGCGTTTTTGCCACCTTTGGTAGAAAGTGGTCGCTGAACCCTGGACCCTTCAATTACAAGGAACACGCCTGCATTTCGATTATGGCGACAGTAGGGTTCGGAAACGACTATGTGGGCAGCTTCCTTGTCTCGCAGCAAGTGTTTTACAAGCAGTCCTTCGGTTTGTTGTTCCAACTCTTGCTTTCATGGACGGTCCAAATGCTTGGACTTTCGCTAGCTGGTATTGCTCGCCGCTTCCTGGTTTATCCGGCTTCTGCCATGTGGCCTAGTGTCCTTGCACAGAGCACGCTGATTCATACTCTTCACAAAGGTGTTGAGCCGCTGAGTTACGGACGATGGCAAGGCATCACTCGATACAAGTTTTTCATTGTTGTCATGGTCGCTTGTTTGTGTTGGCACTTCTTTCCGCTCTTCATCTTTCCGGCGCTGTCAGCACCAGTCTTTCTCACATGGATTTGGCCCAACAATGTTCTCGTCAATCAGCTGTTCGGTGCCTCACAAGGACTTGGCATGTTACCCCTGACCTTTGACTGGAGCACAGTCAGTGGATGTACGCAGCGTTTCCTCTGACTAATAAATCCTAACAACAGATCAAGGAAGTCCTTTGGTCGTTCCATGGCATGCTGTGGCCAACATTTTGGTCGGCGTCTTCGTCATTTTCGTTCTTGGATCTCTCGGCTTGAACTTCGGCAATGTTTGGTCCGTTGCATTAGAAACACGGAAACATGCTAATGTTAGGTATGGAGACTATCTTCCGATATCGGAAAGCTCGACATATGACAACACACAAATGCCTTTCAATGCAACTTCACTCTTGACACCTGACTTTCAGCTAGACCCAGTAAAGTATCAGAACTACTCGCCTTTGTTCTTGCCCACGACATTCGCCCTTGCGTATGGTGTGAGCTTTGCTGCCATTGCTGCTACGCTACCATATATCTACTTGCATCACGGCGCCAGTATTCGACGACAATTCTTTCGCAAAGAAGGAGAGGACATTCACATGAAGCTTATGCGAAAGTATCCCGAAACGCCAGATGTACGCTGCTATTCTCTTAAACTCGACTAACAGGCAGTGGTGGTATGCAGTACTCTATGTCGTCATGTTCTCCATGACACTTGCTGTCGCCCTGGCTTGGCCCACACACCTGGCTTGGTGGGCCGTGCTGCTCACGATAGTCATTGCAATCTTTTACGTTATTCCTATTGGCATTATCGCTTCCATTACCAATATTTACATCGGACTCAACGTGATCACAGAGTTCATTATCGGTTACTTGCAACCCGGGAAGCCCGTAGCAATGATGTTGTTCAAGACCTATGGCTACATCACGATGAGTCAAGCCTTGACATTTACGGCTGACATGAAACTGGCGCACTACATGAAAGTGCCACAACGCCAAGTTTTCTGGGTTCAATTAATTGCGACTTTCGTCGGCTCGACCGTCGACGTTTTTGTGTTGCGTATGGCTTTAAAGAACATCCCGAATATTTGCACCAAAAAGGCGCCGTTGAAGTTTACTTGCTCCCAGTCGAAAGTCTTTTACAATGCATCCATGTAAGAGCCTGAACATGCCGAGAAGGCTAACGATAGCATTTGGGGACTGCTTGGACCTGCAAGAATCTTCAGCATTGGAAAGTTATACAGCGGGCTGCTCCTGTTCTTCCCAATCGGATTTATTTGTCCTGTTTTGGTTTGGCTATACATCAGAAGATACCCTGATTCCTGGGTTCGTTTCGTGAATATGCCCATCATATTTTCTGGCTCTGGTTCGATACCTCCTGCGACAGTGCTTAATTACGCAACGTGGGGTATTGTCGGTTGGATTTTCAACTACCTAATCAGAAAGAATCATTCAAGGTGGTGGACCAAGTACAACTACGTTCGTGCTCCCGTCCGTGTTAAACTTGCTAACCAAAGATCTTGTCTGTTGGTCTAGACCTCGGCTTGGCTATCGTTACCATCTTCCTCGGCATCGTTTTCAGTATCGGCAACGTCCAGATGCCTGAATGGTGGGGCGTCACCGTAGGAACCGATACTCTCGATTACACCGGCGGAGCCATTCGCAAGCTTGTCGCAGATGGTGAGCATTTCGGCCCTCCTCGCGGAAGCTGGTTCTGAAGGTCGCAACGATTAGTTGTTTGAAGCTTGACATTCTACCTCTTAGTTTTGCCCACTTTGACCATTCATATCTGCCAATTCTTCTAATTTCTAACTGAACAAGTGCATAATTGACCTTCAACGTGCCTGCATTCTGGGCACTCCTTTGTCAACATCTCTGCTGTTGCGAGTTGCGGATTGGGGATGCATACGAGTCAAGCCTCTGACATGCTTTGTCGCAAATTTCGTGGCAAAAAATAAGTGCTGAGGTGACCGAGGAAGAAGACTGAGGCTGTGAGCAGAAAGACCAATGACGACGCTTCTTTGCTTTTGCCCAAGAGCCAAGCATAGACGCCATTCCAGACAATGGGCCCGGAGAGGTCACCGAGACCTTCCACAAGTGACATGGCTGCAAAGACTCGACCGATTTCAGAGTTGGGTGCCAAATCAGCAATGAAGATTCGCATGGCCACAGTGAATGGCGAGGAGAGGGCCTGTACAATAACAATGAAGGGCAGGAGATGTGTGTTGCGAACCAGGGCATAGCAGACATAGGATGACCCGAAACCTAGAATTCCCCATTTGAGCAACTTGTAGTTGAAGTTGTGCACGCGAGGCTGACAAAATCTGGTCACTGCAGGCACGACGAAGAGATAGACCGTCACCTTGGATAAAGCGAAGGCAGAGTAGAAACTCGCTCCCTCCGTTGTCGTCCAGCCAAAGTAATTGATGAGATGCTGGACGAAAACCAACATCGTTCCGGTTGTGAATGTCCACATGAAGGCAATCGAACCGAGAATAAACGCAGCCCGTTTCGAGAATAGTAAGCGTACACCGGCGAAACTTTCCCTGAAAATCTGAACATAAGTGGAGACTTCTTCCGACGAGGCGCTCTCTGACTTTTGCAAGCTCTCAGGCAGCCAGCAAAGAATGACCAAGTCGAGAGAAACTAAGATCACTCCGAACCATAACGGTGTGCTCAAACCAAATTTGAGGAGCCAGGCACCGAGAATCGGTCCGACGACAATCGTGCCATAAGTCATTGCTGTAAACCAGCTAATGCCAATCAGGCGCGAATGTTCTGGAAGGACCTCACAGATGTAACACCAGATTGCCGTCTTTAGCGCAGGACCCGATCCGCACAATCCAGAGACGACTGCACCAAGATACATCGGCCAAACGCCTATAGAGGGCCATGTAGCCGACACAATCATAGACAAAAGTTGCACCAGGGCGCCTAAAAACACAGAGATGAAGATAGGGCGTCGGCCCCACGTGTCCGAGAACTTGCCATATAGCAAGACAAGGAAGGTGTTTGGAATTCCTTCCGCCATTGGCAGCAGACCCATCAAGAAGGCTACTTTTTGGGAGACGTCGTTCTCAAAGCAGCGTTTCTCTTTGACGAGCAAATAGGGTTGTAGGCCCGAGTCCGGATACTTTTGTCGACAGTAGATGTATCGCGCAAGTGCCAGGTCAGAAACGGAATGAGCTGTTGTCGCCAACATGATCAGTGCTGTTACTGTCATGAGCAGAATGAACGCGCGCGAAGCAAGACCCGATGCGCTCCCCGACTCCGCATCCTGCGAGTGCTCTGCGACCTTGGAGACAAGCAGAGGCGTGGTCACATCAGGCTCCTCTGGCGCAAGCGCCAACAGTGTGGCCATGGAGTGGCAGGACACCAGTCTGGCGCGAACGTTAATGGCCTTATCAACGGCCGGCCCGCAATCGTCAGTGTTCAGATGCGACGCACAAAATCGTCGTTTTGATAGCGGATTGCGTGCATTTGCCTGACAGCTTTGAGGCCAGCACTGCATACACATAATCTGGCTGCATAAGACTGTGCACTCAGCGTTACATCTGAGTATATATACCTGCTCGTGTGAAGCAAGGGGAGGTCAACCAAACCTGAGCGTGAGGCTATGGCCTGTCCCGTGATCAAGGTCTTGCTAGGCGTGCGCCAGCCGCAGCAAAGAAGAGTTGCAGCATGAGATGAGCTATATATCGTGTCAGCGTCGCGAGAGCAAAGAAGACCATGACACCACGATTTGGGCGCTGCCTGAGCGCGCAATAGATCTTCCGATTGCAGAACGACGAGCATAGGCCAGGACAGGTATGCTACATCTTCACGAGATTCAGAGTGTCTTAGTACAAGATCATTGCTACACTGCGCTAGACGGTAAACTTCTTTATGCCTGCAAGCAGAACTAGAGCTGACGCTTGACTTGAAGCTCAGAGCTGAGCCGCGCTATGACACTGATCAGGTACAAGAGGAATTTGTCAGTGGTGCGCGAAACAGATTGAGCTCTTGCTTCAGTACGGCAGCACACGTCCTCATCCTCCTGTACACAAGCACTAGGCAACATGTGGAACGGTTCATGCCAAGTCGCCTCGCATGCATCGTATAGATACGCATTCGATGTTGCATGGCGGCGGGAGAAAGAAGCCTGAGCCCAGCACGCACACGTCCACTCGTCACTTTTCACCCTTGGTTGTGTGGCATCCCGCGCTGCCTGCCTCTGCCGGAGCACAATTTGGCGAGCGGGTCTGCGTGGGGCCACACGACATCGCTGCCGATCGCGCGTTGTTGCCGGGTTGCGGTTGGTGATCGCCAGGGAGCGCCTCCGGTTGCAGCGCGAGTGGCAGAAGGTTGGATGCAACCCACGGAAGGCGCCAGGAGACAACCTGCGATCGAGCGACAGCAGGCATGCACCGGATAATGCCAGGCCAGGTGTGCGCAGTCCGGGGTGCCCTGCATGAAACACACGACGGCGGGGAGTATAAAGAGACCAGTCCGCAATGGCAACATGCAACCAGTACCACAGAGCCACATCATGGGCGTTGCGCAGTACCTCAAGAGCCGTGTCACTGAGCTCAACCCCGAACGTCCCATCAAACCCACCAACCCCTTCAAGGTCCTCGCCACTCTGAATGCCTCCCAGTGGAACAACTTCCTGCTCGCCTTTTGTTGCTGGACGTGGGATGCAGTGGACTTCTTTGTGAGTCTTTTGCAGTAATATACAGGAGTCAAACTAACCATCAGGTCGTCAGCTTGACCGTTACAGACGTGGCGAAAAGCCTCGGCAAGTCAACCACAGACATCACATGGGGCATCACGCTCGTGCTCATGCTGAGGTCCATCGGCGCCATTATCACCGGTCTCGTTGCTGATGTATATGGCCGCAGATACATCATGGCTCTTGTTCTGATCATGTTTTCTGTTCTCGAGATTGGACTCGGCTTTGTCCACAACATGAAGGAGTTTCTGGTTGTCAGGGCACTGTTTGGGATTGCCATGGGTTCCATGAGTGGTCTTGCGCAAGTGACAGCCCTAGAATCCGCTCCGCCCAAGGCACGAACTCTACTGGGTGGTCTTCTCCAGCAAGGGTACAGTTTTGGGTACTTGCTGGCTACTTGCTTCGCGCGCGGCTTTGTCGACACGAAACTTGGGTGGCGCGGGCTTGCCTTCTTCACCAGTGGTCCACCCATCTTGCTCGTCGTCTGGCGTCTCTTGACTCCAGAGACTGACGCCTTCCTCGCAATGAAAGCACAGCGTATGCAAATACCTGATGAAGGTGGCTCGAAAGTCCGCAAGTTTGCCCGCGAAGGAAAGTTGGCCCTCCGCAACCATGGCGGTATCTTCATCGTATTGGTCTTCATTATGATCGGCTTTAACTTCTCGAGCCATGCCTCTCAGGACCTACTGCCAACCTACTTGAAACAACAACGCTCCTTTGACGCTGACTGGGTCACCATCACTATGTGCATGGCCAATCTCGGCGCCATCTTTGGAGGATTCTTCTTCGGTTGGCTTGCACAGTTCATGGGCAAGCGCTTGACCATGATCATCACATTCATCTTAGGTGCAGCGTTACTACCAGCGTACGCTCTATCGACTACCAAGCCTGGCATTGTGCTTTCCTTCTTCTTTGAACAATTTGCCGTCCAGGGGGGTTGGTCGGTTGTGCCAACACTTCTCTTGGAGTTGGCTCCGCCCCAATACCGAACATTTGTTGCCGGTACCGCCTATCAGCTCGGAAATCTGGCTTCATCGGCGTCGAGTACCATTGAGTCCACGGTGGCACAGCAATACCCTTTGCCAGGTGGCAAGCACGACTATGGAAAGGTCATTGGCATCTTGATGGGCTGTGTCTTCTCTTACTTACTTGTTGTCATTTTCCTGGCGCCGGAACGCGCCTACTCTGGACTCGCTGCCTCAGACGCCCTGCAAGATGGAGAAGACGATCTCAAGGCAAGCATGTCGAATCGAAGCGATGTGGAGAACAAGCGAAGTGACGATCAGATTGAATATGCGATGAAGCGTTAATGACATAGTTTCCATGCTCGCATTGTTTAATTGAAGCAAATTCTTTCACACCTGTTGAGAGCTCTTTATTATTGAGATGCATTTTCAGTCAAGGGACACGATAGGCAGCAATCAGCGCAAGAACGGAGCCTACTCCCGGAACTTCGGAATTTGCCACCGTTTTCCATCTGAATCTAGCATTTGCGGTTGACTACTGCATGTGTCTGCCAACCTCAGGCTCTCGCGTCTGCACAATCTATTATTTCCTTGCTTCTCTCGTGGTCGACATGTTCAGTATCGAATAAAATTAACGTGCATAATGGGAGTGAAAGGTCTCTTTCCTCTGCTTAAAAAGCACGCTCCCTCAGCTATACAAAGCCATCCACCGAGTTATTTACAGGGTAAACGTATCAGCTTAGATGGAAATCTACTACTCTTTCGAGAATTCATGTCACCCTTATGGCTCCCTGCTGACCTCGAGAGTAAACATGCAATGTGGTGCTTGAGACTTGCTAGATACTGCAGAGCTTGTGATATCACGCCAATCATTGTATTTGACTCACCCATGACAACACCGGCTAAAGCTCGAGAGCGCGCGAAACGGAGTCTCGCGCGCCAATCTGTGAGGCGCGGTTTTGATACTGCCGTGGACCGGTCACATAGGCTCACGGATTTAACTGAAACAGTTGGTAAGCTGAATGATATGGGGCCGCTGCAGCGTCGACAGGTTGCTCGCGGCTTCGAGGCAGAGCTAGTCGGTGCAGACAGCAGCATAATGGAAGCGATGCAATCTTTAAGAGAAACCGCATTGAGTCAAACGCCGGTTTTGGAAGACTCAACCATCATTCCCGGTGCAGTGGTCGATGATACCTCTGCTGAGCAGCCCGAAGAGGTGAAAATTATGACACAAAGCTTAATCGGACATCTTGACCGTGTCGTCAAGGCTGGAGCCTCCACAGCTAAAGCCAAAACTGAACTAGATGTTCTGCTTTCCTTTGCAATAGCGCAGAGCACAAAATTGCCGATAGAAGGATTACAACAACTGAGTATCGACACCACCGAGCTCGTCGAGAAGCTCTCTCGAAGAATCAAAGGCCCAACAACGTCACAAGTCTCGCAATGCCAAAATTGGCTCCATGAATGCTTTCACCTCCCTGTGCAACAATCCCCTGATAGTTTTGAAGGCGAATGCACAGCCGCGTTCTTCCAGAAGCTGGGCTATGTTGATCTAGTGGCGAGTGATGACTCTGATGTGCTCATCTATGGTGTTTCCCAGCTTCGCGGCTTCATGGGCCTGGGAGGCAATGGATACGACTCTGAGTCAGACAAAAAGCTACTCAAACTTCTACCATTGACCGAAGTAGACGTCGAGAGTATGATGGCATCCCTTGACCTAGATTTTGACAATCTGATCGACTTTGCAATCCTTTCCGGAACAGATTACACCATCAACATCCGTGGAATGGGCCCTCAGAAGGTACTTGAATTGGTTCGGAAGTATCGGCACCTCTCCGATATACTGACGGCACTTGAATCTGTTCAACTCAGCTCGGGAGCACGCAAAGGTAGTCAAAAGTACAAAGCGCACGAAAGCTTTGCAGACGATGCATTAGTGGCCCGAAACATTTTCAGCTCCTTTCCAGATGTAACGCAGCTTGGCCCCCATTTCCAATCATTTGAAACCTTTCTCAAAAGCACTGAAGATTGGAAACACTTGTGTAGAGACGACACAGCTTGGCAAATGGCGGAAGAGGAACTCTTGTCAAGATGCCCTGACTTGTCCAAAACGAGCCTTTCCCTTCTGGGCGACAAGGGGCTTTTTACGCCCAATGCTAAACTCGTTGAAAGACTCCTATGAATAGTTATGTGTCTACCCTCTTTTCATCTCTTTGCTCACACGCCTAACTCCAGATTTGTATCATTCCATTCTTCATTTCTGTTGATACATTATTCACAGTCGGCGTGCCTCTCTACCCTGTTGCTAATTCCCAGATCCTATCAACAAGCTGGCTTGCTTGCAACTCGGAAAACATCGTTTTTGTGCAGAAGACACCAAAGCGAAGACTCTGGCCATCTGATGCATATTCGATTTCAATGTCGACCACAGGATTGACGCAGTTTTTGTTGTGTGACTCTAGCTGCTCAAATCGAGCATAATGCCTTTCGAACGCAGTGGTGTAACGTTTGCGAATGATTGAGATACATTCGTCCGGCAACCGCCCAAAGTCCTCAAGAACTCCACGGCCGTCGACCTTGTCAGGACTAGCTGACCCTCTCGGCAGAACGTTGACAGCCACATCAATCAGTCCACCTAGACTATTCAATCCGATAGCATGGTGTATCTGCGCGATGCTTGTTTGCTGAGGTGCACCATTCATTTGAATCAAATCTTGGTGCACCTTTCCCGGCAGGTTGGGATGTGTCAAATCGAGCCGAAGTGGCAAAATGTTGACTGTTGGGCCACAAAGACGATCAATGTTGTCAACATCCAAACTACGGCCTGCAACGTACAGTCCGATCACGACTTCGTTCTTCCTTTCTTGCTGACCAAGGGCTTGAGCGATAGCTGCCGTGATCAGACTTTGCGAGGTAACGCCCAGTCTTTGAGCTTTGTTCTGTAATGTAACAGATTTAAAGGACGGAGAAAAGTAGTCAAGCTGACTTGATTGAGCGGATCGTAATCCAACATGTTCAAGCACAGATCCAAGGAAGGATGTGTTCTGAGGGGTCAAAGTGAAAGGCTTCACCTCATAAAGGTATGTCTTCCAAAAGTCAAGACAATCATTCGCTGGCATGCCAAATTCGGTCGCGAAATCGTCGTACGCAACAAGGTCGAAGTCGTCCTCTTGAAGGGCTTTGAGCACAAGCGCAATGCTATAGGCATCGTAAAGCACGTGATGTAGCGCTAATAGAAGTGTAGTAGAGCCACCGGCCTCGATGAAGGTGAATGACGCAGGGCATCGCTTCAAATCGGGAGAGGCAAAATCTTCCGAGCCGTAGTAACGTGCCAAAGCCTCCTGCATCGAGCAATCGTAAGTTTTGAAGGCAGGCTGAATACTGAGCTCATGAGACAGAACCACTTGGCACATCTTTCCTTCAACGGCAGCAAAGGCAGTGCGAAACAATCCAAGATGCTGTACAAGCCGATCCCACCGACTGGATATCGCATCCTTGTTTCCAAGCACTTTGAACGCGAAATTGGACATGTATCGCCCGCCACTGAGCTTTGCCCATGCGGCGAAGAAATAAGCTTGCGTTGCAGTACATGGTAGAATGCGTTGAATACTGTCTTCTTCGCAATCAAGTTGTTTGGCAATGCTCGCCAGCTGGGAAGCTCCTAAAGGCACGACAGCTTTTGCCTTAAGCTTACGCTTGAATTCTCTCTGATCTGAACACTGAAGACCTTTCATCTCGCGTACACTTGGGTTACGCAAAATGTCACCCACAGAGATTACAATGTCTCTTTTGCGCAATTTCTTCGATAGTTCCACAGCACTGATGGAGTCTAGACCAAGACTGAAGATAGAAGTGTCGCTGGCCACATCCACGAGGGCGACTTTGGCGACCTCTGCGATAGCCAAAGCAATTTCTTCTTCTTGTGAGTCCAATTCTCGAGGTTCGGTATGCTGCTGACCAGACGCAGTGAACCAGTGCGGCTTTGAGACACGACTTGATGTATCTTTGATAATCCCTAAGAGGAGAAAGTCCAAATCATCAAGTAGTTGCTTGGGACTTTTAATAAAGCCTTCATGGCACGCCAGTGTCCATTCAATGTTCTTACCGACTTCGCACTCGACTGCAAGCGGAAATTCTACCGACGAATTATCCATAAGTGGCGTCCATAAGTCGAAAGCGGGGCGAGTCTCTGGTACGATTTGAATGACCAAGAGACTGTCAAACAGTGGGCCCTTACCAAGCAGTTTTTGAATACGCCGAAGAGACGAATGAATGTACGGCACCATCTCAACATTTGCCGAATGCAGGTCATGAATTAGGTCTGCAAAGGTAGCCTCAGGCGATACCATGGCGCGTAAGGGCACAGTGTTCATGCACGGGCCATTGATACGATCCGCATCTGGTGCAAAGGAACGCCCAGCCTGTATAGTGCCAAAGATAATATCTGCTCGGTCTTGGCGCTCCATCAATGCCTTAGCAAAGCAAGACTGAATGACTGACTGTAGAGAAACGCCAAGATTTCGAGCAATTCGTTTGAGGTCTTGAACCCTAATCTCTGACCGCTTGCGAACTTTGCCAACCTTGGTCGACTCAAGCGCTTTTTTGAGTAAGCGAGGTACACAACCTTGCAAATTCTTGGCCCAGAACAAGTCTGCAGATGCCACCGATTGCCTGGAAACGTGCTCAATGAGCAATCGATATGGGGGTCTGTCAATGACAACAGTACCCGATCTGTAGGCTTTTTGAACATCTTCGTAAGTCATATCGAGCGAAATGCCGTCATAGAGCGCGTGGTGAATAGAGACAGCTAGGTAGCTTTGCTTATCATGATGAAAAATTTCAAATGCGAGCGGTGGGGAGGACGCTGTGTCGACAAATGAACACATTCTCAGTTGATATTGTTCAAATGCTTTGACGACATCATCTATTCGAGATCTCTTGATGTGCAAAGCTTCTGGCTCATGAATACATTGCACAAATCGAAAGCCGTGCGTTTCGTTTGCCACAGGGTGAAATGTCGTCCGTAGAATTGAATTTGAATGAATCACATGTTCCCAAGCTTGAACGAGCCTGTCGACATCGATATTGGATGCCAATCTGAAAACGGAATGGTTCAAATATTGCAGGCTGCCTCGCGCAAAATCCTCTGTCAGCATTCCCTGCTGGACCGGGGAGACTGGCAGAATGTCTTCCACGTCAGATTCATCAAGATCTTTGAACTTGCTTCTCCAATTCGTGGAAAGAAGGTTTGCAGGCGCTTCTTGTGATCTGCATAAAAGGGCAGTAAGCTTTGAAACGGAAGCATTGGCCATCAAATTTCCGACAGATGCATTTAGCTTATGATGCTTCAGGCGAGCAGAAAGCTTGACCATGTCGATCGAGTCTAGACCAAGAGCAAAGAAAGACTGATCGAGCTCAACTTCTTCTTCCGCGATATTGAGAAGTCCGGCAACTTCAGACAGAATAGTTTGAGCAAGCCCGCTGAGTTTGTTGGAGCCCATTGTTTTCTGAAGGAACTCACTTTTCGTCGCAATTGCAATGTTGGTCGATTTGAGTCTCGGCAGTTTGACCTTGATGCGTTTATTTGCAAGCAATTGGCTCAGGACCTCATCGACGACAACTAGTAATTCTTTTGCTGCCAGTGAGATTCCAGTGGTTTTTGAGAGCATCTTTACGTGTTTAGACGTGATAGTCACATCAAGGGCAATAGCAAAACCGGATGAGTTGTCTGCTTGACTCTTTATTGACCAGCTGCCCTGCTGGTATTCTTCGTGCTGCAGGACTAGAATGGAATCCAACAGTGGAGCATCGGCTGGGATGCCAAGAGCCTTTTTGATGAAACGCTGCGGAGTATGTTCATAGGCTGTCATCCTTGAGAACATTTGCTGAGATCGTTCAACAACATCCGCAGGAGTTCCATCAGTGCTGACGAACATCGGCAGGGTGTTGAATGTCGGATAGACAACATCGTCCACATCATCCATAGTCAAGTTTCGTCCAGATATAACCAGGCCAAAGATTGCGTCTCGGCCAAGGAGAGCATGGAGGACCAACGCCCAAGCGGCCTGAAAAATGCAAATGGTTGTGCAATTATTGGCTTTGCAATAAGCTTGTAATTCGAGAGGAGATACTTTCGAAATGAGCAACTTCTCCGTAGAAGCGCAGTCTCTGCTACGGTCAAATCTTGCAACTTGCGCGGACTGCAGTTGCTCATTCCAAAATCCTTTTGCCTGTCCTAGGTCGATTGATAAAATCTCCTCAATGACTGGGGAGATGGCAGGTAGTGCCAGCTGCAACTCAGGCTGCTCGTAAAGGCGCTGGAAGTGCTTGATGATCAGCTGAAGCGAATGGCCATCGTACAGCGCATGATGGATGGAAAAGATCAGGCGGCCGTCAATCTCGTCAAGCTGACAAAGCCTACATTCAAGAGGGTATTTCTGGTCATTGTGAGCTCCGGCAGAACCATCAGCAAGGACGACTTGAGCGATTCCGTCAGAAACAAGACAAAATCTCGTCCGCAGTACAGATACCTGTGCAACCAGAGCCTCGAACGCTTTCTTTGCACGTGAGACATCCAGGAGCTGCTCAGTATTAATCACAAACTTGTTGTGATATAGCCTTGTTTCGGCATTCATGCTCTCAACCAGAAGACCCTCAACTAATGGGGTGCATGGGACGACCATCTCGATATCGCCTATCCCCAGGTTGAGAAGATTCGCCACGGTCTGGGCATGCTTGTAGCTAAAGGACTGTACAGTACTTCCGTCTGTCTTGATCTCTGATCTGCCAGACAGGGCACTTGCTATATCATGAACGGTCGTGCCTTTCATAACCAGAGCGACCGAAGCATTCACAAGTCCAGCTTGTTTCAGTTTGCGAGCAAGCCCAACGACAGAGACAGAATCCAAACCAAGTTCGAAGATGGAAGAATTGTCTGTGATTTCCGCTTCTTCAAGATTTGTCATTCCCATGAGAATGCTTCTGACTTGATTCAGCACCTCTGCCGAAGCCTTGGCCTTGCCAGTACTGCGCCTCATTGCAAAGGCAGAGAGAGCCTTGCAAGACACTTGCCCATACACCCTGACGAGCTCTTTCTGGTCCACTTTGTTGGTCGCTGTCAACTTGATGCGGTTAACTGGAATGATATAGGTAGGAACCATATACACAGGAAGGAGGCTCTCAGCAGCGTCGAAAAGAATAGTATGGTCAAGCTGTTCGTCAGTCACGCTCACCGATGAGGCCGCTCCAGCTCCCTCATACTCGATCCATGTGACTAAATGCTCTTTTGGCTGACTCTGATGCTTCAGCACGACCGTAACAGAAGCTCTAATGTTCGGATGCGCCTTCTTAATCACAGAATCGATCTCTCCAGTCTCAATGCGTTGGCCACGCAATTTGACCTGCTGATCGGCGCGGCCAACAAAATCGAAGGATGCATCAATCTCGAGCAAACGAACGAGGTCTCCCGTTTGGTAGGTTTTGTCATTGAGTATTTTGTTGAATGCAAAACGCTTTCTTGTCGCCTCGGGTAGATTCATGTAGCCCTCTCCTACTTGCACACCACTGATGAAGAGGTCGCCTAGTCCACCACGTAGAGCTGGCTTTGATTCGCCAAGCACTGCTTGGACGATCGAACCACAGTTTTTCCACTGCTGGCCAATGTTCGATGGTCTGGCGCCTTTGCGAACTTGTTTGAGAGCTGTACAGCCGATAGTCGCCTCAGTTGGTCCGTAGAAATTAAAAAGGACATCTCTGTCGCCCCAATTCTCGACAACTTCACTTTTCAACATTTCTCCGCCAGTGATGAATACCCTTAGCGAAGGCGCTTCTTCTGGAAGCAAAGTCATTGCAAGCTGCGGTGTTAGGTCAATATGAGTGATGCCAAACCTCTGTATGGTGCCAGGTATGTCAGAAAGCATGACATCTTTCGGAGCTGCACACAATCTAGCTCCAATGGACCAGCTGAAATACTGCTCGAGAATGGACACATCAAAATGAAGGCCAGCGAAAGCCAAAAAGCGGCTGCTGGTGTCAAATTGACCACAAAATTCGTGTCTAAAAGAATGTAAAGCCTGAACAATGCTTTTGTGGCTGAGACAGCAACCTTTTGGAGTTCCAGTAGAACCGCTTGTGTATAACACGTAGGACAAGTCATTCTGCGACATGTCTATTCGCTGCGAGTCAAGATTGTCCGTCGCAAACTTTTCAAGGTCTATTGGCAGAGCCAAGACTTGTACCGAGACTGCGCCGCTCAATTCTTCTTGATAGGATGGACCACAAAGCACGGAAACACTCTCCGAATTCTCTACAATGAACTTGCGACGTTCTATTGGGGCAGTAGGGTCCAAACAACAGAACGGTGATCCAGTCTTGAGGATTGCAAGAATGGCAATGAATGCTTCTGGAGACTTGTCGAAGCATACTGCAATGGGCTTCTTAGACACCTTTTTGCCAATCAAGTGACGAGCGAGACGATTCGCTTCCTCATTAAGGGCTTTGTATGACCAGATTTGGCTCTCCTCGAACAATTCAGAAACAAACTCCAGGGCACACGCCTCTGGTGTCTCTCGCGCATATTTTTCAACATATTCATGAAGAAAAGACACTTCCGTTAGGAATTCTGGAATCTGAGGAGGCAACACCGACAGTAGATGATTCTCCAAGTACGACTCAAGATCAAGCATGTTACTCTCCGGATGCTTCAAAATTGCCACAACAATCGCTTCCATCTGCTGCAAAAGAATCTTTGCATGCTGCACAGGAACTTTTGAGGCATGCGTCAATACAAGCTCAAGGTTTTCGTCCCTCTGATCGGGAACCACTTCCAGAGAAATAGGCACTTCGACCTTGGCAAAGTCTTGCTTGACTTTCCAAAATTCGCAATTCAGAGAACTCTTTTCCTGGTTTGGCTGGTAGACAAAAATAGTGTCAAATAACTGCGCTCCTTCTTTCGAGACCTTACTCAGAGCAAGGTGTTGCCGCGTCAACGCAGTCGAATGCATATTATCAAACGCTTTTACAGTGTCAGCCGCGCTTCCCTGGATCACAGTTGAGAATGGCAAGGTCGAAACGCACGGGTATAGCGCATCGTCGAGATCGAGTCCAAGTCTACCTGACAGTACCACACCAAAGCATACTTGAGATTCGCCTGTGTATGCAGAGAGAATCTTAGCCCAGGCTGCCATACAAAGACTGGCGAGTGAAAAGCCCTGGTTTTGACGTTCACCTTTTAGTGCCTGGAGGCTAAACTTATGCTTCGTAACAAGTGACTCCGGCTTGACCTGGGAATTGCTCAAATTCGGGAAGGCGTTTGCAGAAATGCCCTGCAATTTGGCCTGCCAGTGAGATACGCTCGATTCAGCATGGTCGCCATAATACAGCTGCCAAAGCCTTTTGGCAGATGACCTCAGAGACGGAACTTTTGGGATCGATTCATGAAGTAGTACGTTCTGTACTGCGATGAGAAGCTTCGAGAGCGAGTTGCCATCAAATAATGCATGGTGCGCACTGAACAAAAGGGAGTTTCCTTGAGATTCACTTCGGAACAAATGAAGCCTAAAAGACGGCGTGCTCAGGTCCTGCAATAGCTTCCGCTGTAGTTCATCAACGACCAGTTTAACCGATGTATTCAAGTCGAGTGTTTTGGTATCTGACCAAAATTCGTGCATCTCCTTTGGAACGACTAATGCATACTGACAATCTGGTCTGTCGACTGCGATAATTGATGCACTCAGAATATCATAGTGACGAGCGACAAGAGTCCAGGCTTTTAGCAGTTGCTTCACAGTTAGAGAACTTTCCAAGCTGAACAGTATATGGTTGTAATAGCAGGATCCCTCGGCCTGAACAAATTGTGCAATCATGTTCTCTTGAACTGGTGTACAAGGTACCGCAATAATACTATCCGGGTGCTCTTGCCTGATACTATCACAAAGCTTTTCGAAGGGCTGGTCGTCGACCGTCAAGTTGGCTGATAATTGCGTTGCATTATCGAGTTTCCTTGCCATTCTCTCAGCAGTGGGATTTTGAAGGATATCCACGACACTTATGTGCTTACCTTTCTTCTTCAAAGCCGATACAATCTGCACTGCTGAGAGACTGTCAAGACCCAGCTGATAAATTGAATCAGATCTTTTGATTCTTAGTTCATCGATTCCGCTGACCTGTGCCATGACTTGTCGAACGAGACGTTCAGACTCGGACATCGGACTTGAGATTAAAACTTCGTTCGCATCTCGTGCGGACGCTTCAAGAAAGAGTGCTTGCAACTTGCGCTTCTCAAGTTTACCAGCATTGCCCAGGGGCAGAAAATTGACCGTCTCAATGCGCGTAGGGATCATGTATGTCGGTAGCTTTCTCTCAAGGCCCTGTAGTATTATTCCAGTATCTACAATACTGTCGCATAGAGCAGCATTCAACGATGCCTTTGAAGAACTTGGTACAGCAGAGATGAAGGCGACTAATTGTTCGACGCCCTCCATTGTGGTTGCAACAATAGCTGCAGCAGCCTTGACCTTTGGAAACTGCTGCAACACAGCTGAAATTTCGTCAAGCTCAATACGCTGGCCTCGAAGTTTTGTCTGATTGTCTTTGCGACCACTGAAGAGGAACTGTCCATCTGGTAGCATGCGGCACAAATCACCTGTCCGATAGAAACGCTCCTCTTCGTATGTGAAGAAGGCTTGCAACGTTTTTTCTTCGTCTTTCAGGTAGCCACGACTGAGCTGCGGCCCAGCGATACAGAGCTCGCCAAGCATCAAGGTTGTCATTGGTCTTGCAGCATCAACAGCGAAAATTCCTAATCGAGCGTGAGCAAAAGTGTGGCCGATGTTGTGTGCCAGACTCGTACTGCGGACGTGATGCGAAGAACAGACCATCGCAGCTTCTGTTGGCCCATATGTGTTAAGACACAAATCCTGCCACTCTTCTACGATACTTTGTGCCAAACTCTCTCCAATACAGAAGAGCATCTTGATACTAGGAACATCGGCACGTCGAATAGTTTTGGCCACGGATGGTGTGAGATCCAAATGAGTCGCCCCAAGTTTGTTGATGACTTTTGTCAGGTCATCTAATAGCAGATTTTGCGGGGCTGCGCATAACGTCAATCCGAGCGAGAATGTAATAGACATATCATAGATGGACATGTCAAAAGTGCTGGCGGCAAACTGGAGCCAGCGAGCATCGGATGTTGCCCAAAGGATATGCTTTGAAGACTTGATTGTGGCCACAGCTGCCTTGTGTTCAATCATGACCGCCTTTGGTCGTCCAGTCGAACCAGAAGTATAGATGATATACGCAAGGTCACTCGAGCTCAATCGTGCTGGGGCTACCTGATGTCGACTCTCGTTAAGCCAGACAGTTAGGTTGCGTTTTGGATATCCACCCAACTTAGTAACGTTTCCAGCAGTTTGATCGTCATTCGTCAGAATGAGAGCTGGACGAAGTTCGTCGAGAATATATTCAAGCCTCTCAGAAGGTGTTTGTGCGTCTAGTGGAACATAAACGAGACCTGCATGCAAGATGGACAGGAAGGCAATGTACATTTCTGGAGATTTGTCCATCATGACGACAACTGGAGCAGATTTACCGAGTTTCAGGTTCTGTAATTGCCATGAGATGGCGAGTACGCGATCACGGAGGGTCTCGTACGTGAGTGACACGATTTCTCCAGAATCGCGTAAGAATTCAAGTGCAACCGAAGACGGTCGCTCATGGCAGTTGGCCAGGAACGCATCGAAGAGCAATTCTTCAGATGGCTTTTCTGTAGGCACATGAGCCGTCAACGATAGTGGACCAAGGGGAATTTCAGTGACAGGCGAGCTTGTAATTCCGCCTGAGATTATGTCAACCAATCTTTCAAAGTGAATCGCAATTTCTTGTGCCACGCTTGAAGAGACGATGCTGTTGCAAGCAGTTAACCTGAGCTTTATTGTGTCTATTCCTCTGTGTGGAACGATTTCGAGCATTAGAGCATACTGAGCGTTAGTCATATTTATCAATAGTGGACTCTTACATTGCTGTCTCCGTTATCTTCAAGGGCTTTGTAGAGGTGCGTCTCTTCAAAGTCGACAGGCTTTTGAAGGATGAGAATTGTGTCAAACATCTTTGAGCCGACCACTCCAGCGGATTTCGCAATACGGCGCAGCGGATAATGTGGAGCCTTGAGATGTGCAAGATTTGCTTTCTGTAGTTGTTCGAGAAGAGACGCGATTGATTCTTCGGCACTGAAGCGAGTCCTGAGGGGAAGCACGTTAAAGAGAGGAGCGACCAGTTCCTCTAGATCATCAATTGCCATAGTTCTACCAGAGACTACATTGGCAAAGCAAATGTCGTCGCTGCCGCTTAGGTTTTTCAAGAAAATGGCCCATGCGGCCTGTAATATGGCCAAGACTGGCGTCGAAACTGCCCTTGATCTCTGATCGAGAACTGACAAAGGGAGTGAGAACAGGTGTTCTGAGATTGACTGAATGTCTTCGCTTGTGTCCGAGAGGCAAGGAAACGGCGTCAATTCAAATTGGGCAAGCTCCACCTCCCAATAGCGCTCTATTGCAGGCTCCGCTGCTCTCTTTATTCGTTCCATCGCGTCATCTAGCTTTGGACGTTCGGGTACTGCAAGCCCGGCATATATTCGCGACAGGTCCTGGAGCATTAGTGACATCGACCAGCCGTCAAATAAAGCATGATGTAGTGATATAACGAGACGATGAGTTTGTCTTCGATGCTCGAGAAAGGCTACTGGTGGACGGGACAAGTCAAAGATGGACTGGGTCCTGCGAATGTGCTCGTCAAAGGCATCCTCTGCCGAAGAACTGGTCCAATCTATGCCAAGCTTTTCAAGGCACACTTGTACGCACGGGAATGATGACGAGGTGGTGAAGCCAAAACAAGTTCGTAACATCGGGGTGTGTCTGACGAGATCTTGGCAAGCCTGTTGTAAACGATGAGAGTCGATACCATCCTGCAATATTAAAATCTGATGGTTGACGTAGTGCACCGAATCTGACTTTAGTGTCTCCAAGAGAAGTCCTTCTTGCAAAGGCGTGCAGGGTAACATATGCGAGACCTGAGCTGCATTGAGGCATAAGTCTTCCAATACCTGGTCGGCCACTGCTTCAGATAACTTAAACGACTCCTGTGACTCTGCCTCGGATGCACGGCTCAGGATTTCGCCAATGTGAAAAGGAGACTGGTGGATCATAATATCGGATACGCTCACTTCACCACGACCCTCTCGTTTGATAATGGTGGCGATTCTGATTGCCGAGATACTGTCCATACCAAGTTTATGAAGCGAGGTATCTGGTTCGATATCTGCAATCGGGACGCCTGACACTCGCGAGAAAACCCGGGCAATACTGTGTGCTGAGTCTGTCCAAGAAACATGCGAATCCGAAGATCTTGAATCTGAATAGCGCTGACGATCCGGGATTTCCGCCACTCTCTGCTTTAGCTTTTGACTATCGAGCTTGTAGGAGGATGTATGGGGAATCTCATCCAAAGGTAGTATCATGGCTGGAACCATATATGCCGGCAAAATCTGTTTTGCACGATGGAAGACTTCGGCGACAACGTTATCAAGACTGTCAGTCACTCCAAGTGTGATGAAGGAAACGAGCGTTGCGTCATGAACAATGGTAGCTGCATCTTTGACCTTGCTGTGTCTTTTCAGTGCGTGGGTTACCTCATCTAGTTCAACTCGAAAGCCTCTGATCTTGACCTGAGAGTCTGCACGACCCAAGAATGAGATGGAATCATCATCGAGCATACGGACCACATCACCCGTCCTGTATATTCTGCCAAACTGTGGATGTTGGACGAAGCTCTGGGATGTGCGTTTAGGATTGTTGACATATCCACGAATGACCTGTGCACCGCCTACCCAAAGTTCTCCCTGAGCAAACCGAGGAACAGGTCTCAGTTGGTCATCCAGAACAAAGCCTGAGGTATTTGGTAAAACTGAGCCAATGCTTGAAACGTAAGTTTTCGACGTAGTGAGCTGCTTCACGGTACAAACCTGGTATTAGTCCGACTATCTCGATGAGAGTGATACGTCTTACGTTGGTCGCCTCGGTTGGTCCATACGCGTTGTAGCAGCGTTTGGAAGCACCCCAATCAACAATGATGGAGCGTGAAATTGCCTCGCCTGTCAGAATAAAGCACTTAACCAACGGCAATTCTGCTGCCCTAACAAGCGCGGCTGCCATTGGTGTCATGTCAATATGAGTAACCTTGAATGCGTTGAAAGCAGCAGCGAGATCACTGAGCATGAGATCTCGGTTGGCAGACACAAGGCATAGGCCATTCAGCCATGCAAACCAGATCTCAAATACAGAGACATCGAATGAATCTATCATTAGTTGCAGACTCGTCAGGATTGACTTTACATGATGTGAATTGCATGATACGATCAGCGACACTGTGAGGATAAATGTTTGAAAGAACGCTGATATTACTGAGGACATTGCTGTGGGTGACAGCGCAACCCTTTGGGACACCTGTAGTACCACTTGTCATAAGAATGTATGCCAATTGACCCTCGCGAACAGGCTCAAATTCATCCTTGCAGCTAGATTGTAGGATTTGGTCAACTTCAATTGCACGTAAATCTGTGAAGCGAGCTGCATAAGATGACGAGGTCAGGATATGTCTGGTACAGGCCACTTCCAGAGCAACCTTGAGTCTTTCATCTGGAAGAGTCGGATCGAGAGCCAGATAAGGACAGCCAAGTTTGTGAATAGCAATTATGGCTGCGTACATCCCAATGGATTTGTCCAGGCAGATACCGATAGTCTCTTCAGGCGAGACTTGTCCCTGTAATACATTGGCAAGCTTGCATGCATTTTGATCAAGTTGTCTGTAAGTCAATTTAGTCGAGTGATTCAAGGTATCGTAGAACTCTAGAGCAATCTTATCGGGCTGGCGATCTGCTATGTCAGCGAAAGATGCATCCAAGCGGCCAACGACTGCAGGGACAGGACACAGGTTGGCAATGGAGCTGAGATCGCTAGGCACATTCTTCAACGTTGAAACTTTCGCAGACGTATTGTTCAAAATGGCAGTAAGGAGATGGTCAAATTGTTGCAACAGTTGCTCTGCGGCTTTCGGGGCAACAAGACCTGGTCGTGCAGAGAATCTCAAATACAGTCCATCTGGTGCTCGATCCATTGTCAGAAGAACCTTGAATTCCAATCTGTCAAGTTGCTCCAATACTCTGATATCAGTTTTGCCAATATCAGCACCCGTCTTTTGGTAGATGAAGATGGACTCCGGATGTATTCGCGTCTCGGAGAGCTTAAGAATTTCACGGTACGGCAAATTGTGTTGATTGAGCAGCTTGTTGCCCTTACTGATACGTGTCAATGTAGCTTCGATCGTGCCGTCTGAGCCGACCAAGAGCATACAAGGGTATGTGTTGATAAAAGGACCCACCGTTCTCTCTATGCCTCTAATAGGCAGTGTTCTGCCAGATGTCGTGATGGCAAAGCAGGAAGATTCACCAGTGTACCATTCCAACAGCAGAGACCAAGCGAGTTGCCCTACAGCTTGAGGACTGATGCCAGCAGTGGCACACTTCGTATCTAGGCTCTGTAATGACATTTGCGAGAGACTGGATGTAGTCAAAGTCTCATTCTCGTCCGGCTCGCACTGCGCAAGAATGGGCAGAGGAGGACAATTGTATGACTGCAGCTCATGTGCCCAGTAGGCCTTGGCCGCGGTCGCGGATGAAGACTTGGAAGACACTTGCCGTTGAATTTCAGTGTACTGTGGTGCATTCACGAGAGACTGATTTGCCAACAGATATTGCAAATCATGCAACAGAAGTTCAAGAGACCATGCGTCGTAGAGCGCGTGATGTAGCATGATACTTACACGATCTTGGCACACAAGCACATGAAGCGGCGGCTGGGCCATATCGGTCGGCAGCGTCCGAGCCTTGTGTGAGCCAACGGCCACATCGATCACCTCAACTGATCGTTCCACCGCAGGCTCATAAGATGCTGGGTAAATGACTTGAATGAACTCGAAGGCCGGGTCATCTGAAGCGGTGAATCCAGTCCTCAAAATAGCATGGCGAGCGACCAATGCCTTCCATGCTTTGCTAAAGGCTCCGAAATCATCAGTGGGTAGCTGTAGCAAGATGTGGTTGTGATAGAGCTGCCTTACTGGATCTGATATGTTACCAGCCAGCATCGCCTCCTGAATTGGAGAGCATGGTGCAAAAGTGCAGCCCGCGAATCTTTCCTGTAAGGCAGCAAGCATGTCAGACCCGAGCTGTTGTTTGTCATAATCATGATCTTGTTCTTCAGCTGGAGTCAATCGTTGCGCAATGCCAGAAATTGTGTCGGCATCGAGAACATCAAAGACTGAGCAAGATTGTCCGTATCGCTGCAGAGCCATAACAATTTTGATGGCCCCGAGAGAGTCAACACCATACTGAGCCAAGCTGCGATTGCTTGCCACAGTAGTGCCCACAACACCGAGAACGGCCTGAGAAACAAGCTTTTCTGCGTCGCTAATGTCGTCTCCATCTGAGTGTTGTATACCCTTCTTAGAGTGATCTTCTGCCATTGTTTGCAGCTTCTTTTTGTCCAGTTTACCTGAAGAGGAAGTAGGCAAATCGTCAATCATCACCAGAATTGGTTTAACGTCCAGGGGTAGTCGACTTGTGAATTGGAAGCCATCACGGCCAACAACAAATGCGAAGAGCAGGTTGCTATGCTTGATGATAGCACAACGACGAGCACCATCCATTCGCTCAATCGCATGAGCAACCTCGCCTAATTCAATTCTTTGACCGTTGATCTTGACTTGGGCATCGCCTTCTTTGCGACCAACGAAGAGACATTCGCCATCGACTATTCGCGCCAAATCACCTGTACGATACAGCGGTCCATCGCATAGATCATGAGCGATGAAAGCTGCTGAGGTCAAATCTGTGCGATTGAGATAGCCGCGTGCAACTTGCGGGCCTCCAATACAGAGCTCGCCAAGCCAGCCTAATGGCAAGATGTCCTTCGATTGTGGATCCAGTATTGCGATGGAGCAGGATTTGAGGGGTGAACCAATATTTGATGGCAGTATAGCGGTTGTATCTATCCGCTTCACAGTTGCATGCAATGTCGCCTCAGCTGACACGTTAGCAGGTTGCCTTTATCGAAGTATACTTACTTGGTCCATAAGCATTGTAGAGCTTGCCTGCCCAGTTATCAAGCACTTGTGTAGTCAGCATTTCGCCAATCGTTAGAAACGCCTTGACTGTAACGAAACGAGGATCGTCCTGCCGGGTCAACAGCCCTGCGACGGAAGGCGTCAACTCGAGATAATTGACATGACGCTTGTCCAAAATCTCTGGCAAATTTGAAAGCAAGAGAGGACGATGGGCAGCGATAAGCGTCATATCTCGGGCCCAACATGAGAATATTTCGAAAATGGAGATGTCGAATGTTGTATTGGCGAATTGCAGAAAGCGATCTCCCTTGGCATAGTGAGTGTCTTCAAAGATAAAGTCATGGGCCAAAACGGAAGTGCTTGCATTGCGATGTGTGACTTGGACTGCTTTAGGTTGTCCTGTTGAGCCAGACGTGTACATGACGTAAGCGAGCGCTCCTGCATCTATCGCCGGTGCATCATAATCTGCCTGTCCGTCCAGCGGGACAGACAAAGAATTGACACCGCTAGGAAGGCTCTCAGAAGGACAGAAAGCACAAGTAGCCCCGATGTCCTGACAAATGAAAGCAACGCGGTCTGCTGGTGTGTCTGATAGCATTGGACAGTAAACATTGCCTGACTTGAGAATGCCAAGCAGAGCAACGTAAAGCTCTGGTGATTGTGGAAGCAGTACTGGAATGATGCTGCCATATAGGCCTTGAGCAGAAAGAGATTTTGCAACTTGGTTGGAGAGCTGATCCAGCTTAACGTAGCTCAATTCGAGTGGTCTTGCCGCGATTTCTTTTGTGAACGACACAGCAGTATATGAGCTGTCTGCATGTCTTGTGAAAAGCTCATGCAGAAGTAGGTCGCTCGAGAAGCATTTCCCATTGAGAATCGCTTGCTCATCGTTGACGAGCGTAGTTCCGTTCAGTAAAGCGACGAGCTGTTCCAACCAGTTTGCTGCAGAGGTCTCGGTGAAGTAGAGCGAGCTGCAAGCCAGATTCAGCTTGCCATCAGCCAAATACAATACAGCAGCATGACTGTTAAGATCCGCCACTGCTGAATTTGTATGCAACAGAACGTCTCCTGCTTGAGCCTCGGCCTCAACCTCCTCCTGATCTCCTGAAGCTGTCAAGCCAATAAAAGCACTATCTCTTCCGATAACGGCAGTAAACGTGTCGCCCTCTTGCTTCCCCGCTGAACCACTCACCAAGAATAACGACGCATGTGCGACTTGTTCAAGGTTTGCATCGACAGATGCACTGTGTTGCTGTATGGCATCATTTCCAATATCGCCGCGCAAAACTGGCAGCTTTGTTGTTCTCATTCGTTATGGTGCGGATGCTTTTGACTAGTTGTCCTTGACTCTATGTGTACAGCATTGTACAATAGCCGTCCTGCATCTGTTTGAGAGGCCGGCCAGTGCTGGTTGATCTGCTGCGCGTTTGCACAAGGCGCGTGAGTGGGCCGACTGACGTCGGGTTTGAGCAAAATTTCCAATCTCGGGCAGCGATCTAATATCGATAACGACGAGCGGCACCAGCAGCGGGAGAGGCAGTAGGAAAGCCTGCGAGCTGCAAGAGCACTGAGGAAAAGGTTAGTTGCAGGTGGGAGATCCTTGTTTGATTGACCTCTGTCAGACACTGTGTCGTACGATGCGACAGATCTGTCGGTGCAATCCTCATTATCCCTTGACCACGTTAACGCGTTATGGTGTTGCCCTTTATCAATGCTACAAAGATCTAGGCAACGTACAAACAAAGGTGCAGATCAAAACATCCCCTCATTTCCCATAAGGATACTGCAAATGCAATAAAATAGCGAAAGACATCATATCAATGGTTGGCCAGTGCCTTGCGCTGACCATCACTTTGTGCCCAGAGCAACTGCTTCCAGGTCTTCATATCATTGTGCATCTTGATAAATTTGGCTTTGAGTGCTTCATCTGCAACTTTTTGGACATACACTTGCGCGTGCAACGCTTGGTACTCCGGATACTGCGACTTGTACTGCCGAGCAAGCTCAAACAAGTCAGTCGCCACTTTTGCACGTTTCGCAAAGTCATTTGCCTTGCCGTCCGGCAATTCGCTTGCTTTCCGCTTCGAAGCCGTGTTTGTGCCAGAAGACGTTGAGGGAAGAGCACCGCTTGAGGGCCGTGCCCTGTTGGCGTCTGTTCGCTTCGAATCAAAAATGCTTGCCTTCTTCGGAACACTCGCAACAGATGTGGACAGCACCTTATCCGGCTTTTTCTTCTCCGCCATGGGTGATTGACCGCTTACGGAGGTCTTTGCAGTGCTAGTGGATAAAGCAGAGCGATCGGTCGAAGTTGAGGTCATGGAGCTCGTACGATTCGTTGCAGCTAGGGCATCTTCCAGGGAATCACCAGACGAGCTCGTCACTGAGGGAGCCTTTCTTCCGAAAGTCTGCAACCTCGATCTGCTCGTCGACCGATTCCGTAAAATTGTACCTCCATTGCGCGCTTTGTCGGTGCTTGCCACATCACTCGTTTTGGCAGATTGAGCACTCGTTGCCGGCGTGCTGCTCGCTTCCACCTTGCTTGGTACATCCTCCGAGCGTCTCGTTCGCCGCTCTAAAGGTAGATCCGTGTCACTCACTGTCACCTCTGGAGGTATTCTTGGAGACGCCGAGGCCACATCTAGCTTTCGCTTCTTGGCTAGCTTTCCGGAACTCAATATACCATTCGCAGAGGTCGTTTTCTTCTTTTCAAGCTCCGCACCAGACAAGTTCGTTCCTGACGTAACAGAAGCGGCATTGATGGGCGGATTGAGGGAGAGCGGGGAAGTGTCACTCATCTCAAGATCACTCATGGCATTGCGCTTTTCTGGGTGCACAAGCTTGAGCCGGGCTGCAGCGGATGCTGGCAGATTGAGAGAGTCAAAGGCCTGTGTTGCCCTACTGACCACTTGCGTTCGCTCAGCTGTTGTGTAGTGCCGCCAATCCCACACCTTGACTTGTGCATAAAAGCTATCTTTCAAGACCCATTCGCTGTCTGTCTGGCGAGCAAATTCCGACAACAGCGGCTGTAGTACGTCGAATGTTGTACGCAGCTTGCCACATAGCTCATCTGCGCTGCAGGCACCAACTGCCAAAATTTGGATAAGTTTTGTTTTCAGCGGTACAGCATTTGGCTTCGGTGAGCTGGCCACCAATAAAGGTGACTTGCGCGCCTGTAAAAAGGGAGACTGCCGTCCTTTGGCTACACCGACCGGCGTGACTGAACGGGGTATCCTTGCATTGTGCCTGTTTCTGCTCAGCGGATCCACTTCGAGCTGTTGCACCCTAAGACAATGATTAGCGTTCTGCATTTGCAAATCATGACAAAGCGCATACGATCGGCCCTCCTTTGCAGCTTTGGCCTCTGCGTTCCTACTCTTGAGCTTATCTGTAATTGTATCGGCCAGCTCGCGCCTCACAGTGACTTTATGGCTGACCCGGCCGACTAGCTCCAAATGTTCTTGCGTTGTGCGGGGACAGTTGTAGACCTCAAGCGCAGCAGATTCGGGCGTAATGGAAAAGGGAAACCTCTCCTGGCCGAGCATCAACGCCTGTATGGTTAGTGGCGATAAAAGTGGTCAATCGCATCCTTACCTTATCATCAAAGTCGACCTGTAGTCCCTTCCCAGCGCTGTTGAGGATCTGCTGTAGGACTTCCGGGGTCAGTTTGATTTGTAGAAGTGGCCGGCCACTGCTCGCTGTTGCAGAGCGCAAGGGCGTGTCCGCATGCTGGCCCAACATGGCGGTTTAGAGTCTCTTAGGCAAAGGGCCTATTCCTTCCAGGGCCCTCCGAGATACACTACCACTGCAAGGGTCAAGCCCAAGAGTCCTGTGCGTGTGCGGTCGTCGTCGATGCTGGAGAAGTGTAAGAGAGGCAGAGAGGTAGAATGGGCAGGCTGCTGCAGCTGCTGGCGGGGACGCGGGAAGTAAGGGCAAACGGGGTTCCACGCGCGCTTCTTTCTTTTTCTGGTGCAACTTGAAGCGCGGGTGGGCGAGTCTGAGCGTGCTGCTGCAGCATCCAATCACCCACAGCTCATGGGGCCCGGTTTCGCAAATATGATGTGACACACTGCACTTGGATCATCTTCCCGGCTGCTTCTAGATGTGCCTCAGGGCGACCTCGTCAACTTCAAACTACAAGAGTACTGGGGTGATACTACCTAGCCTGTCTGCTATTGTCCAACAGGCCAAGTACTGTGCACCTGCAACTGGGCATCTACTTAACTTTTGAACCTTGCGCCTGAGCCTCCGATCTGGAAGCTTAGGTCTGCCAAATTTGGGCAAGACAGGTCACGCGTGCTGTGTACATTTTTTGGGTCTCTGACGTGGTCTTGCATGGAACCTGCATCTGCAAGTTCAAGATTGCCACTACACGATGCGCACCTGAATCAGTTCTCTCCAGGCTCTCAAGCGTCTTCTGTAGTGACACGATGAGAAACTCTGTAGACCAGTTGCTAAAATGACCCTTGGAGCATGTTGCATGTACGCTGCTTCCGCCTTAGATTAAATGCAAAAGGCCTTGTAGCCTACAAGCATTGAGTCATGACGATAAGACATTCACGGCCGACAAATCGATGAGTCGCGCTTCCAAGGGCAGCGCCTGGACTATCATATGCTCCGGTACCTACCCCATATCTAGTCTATAACAACCGCGAGCATGACCCTGCTGCAGCGCTGGCCTGAGCCTGGAGGCAACGTCCAACTTTAAGTTCGCCGGCAATCGCAATTGGCACCTGCGATCAAGGCCTAGAGCTGATCGGCGCCCCAGTGGTGGTTTTCGCAATCACACCAATAGACTCTGCAAAAGCGTGTCTATAGCTTCAGGTACGACTGCGAGCGTAGCAGACTAGCCCTGATATGCTACAGCTTGTTCATTGGTCTCATCCGAAGAAGCTACAATAATTATCTACCAAGACTTTGACCAATAAGTGGACAGCCAAAAGTGTGCCCATTACCGAGCTACAGATCTCGCCTAATACCCGGATGCGGTAAAGTTGTCGATTTGCGGGAAGTTCGCCAAAGGCGCAAAGTTAACGGCAGCGCGATCGTGCGATCGTCGACTACATATACGAAGTCTTCGTCGTACACACAAGCAGTAAGCTCTATCGCTTGTTCCGTTGAACGCATCGGATCAGAGGAGACCATGAGATGTGCTGGCAGTTGAAATCTGAAAGAGCCACATAGGGGCTGTGCTAGACCTTCTCCATTTGAACTGTGCTTTGCAACAGAACCTGTCTTGTTGCATAAAAGCACTAAAATGTCAGTAGCTTAAGAAATGCTTCTCGAGGCAGTCAGACCTCTCGTAAAGACCTGTCCGACTGCTGGCGTCACTACTATAGAGACCTGTTCGGTGTGCTCGCCTATCATTTCCTCAAATCTGAGTGGGGTGCTCCCATCTGTCAAGACGAGCTGTCATCCTCTACGTTCGACATTCAGGTAAACCGGAACCCGGGAAGCTGGTCGTGTTTACGCTTCACAAGTCAAGTCCAGCGTGCCAGTTCGCGCCCTGTCAGCGGCCAAAAATGCATATGGCGTCAACTCTGGTTGAAATCGTCGAATCTGCCCTTCAGATGGCGGGATCATCCAACATTCGCAGCCAATATTGTCCCTTTCCAGCGGCAGCGACGGTCCGACGACAGGAGACTCTGCGCAGCTCATCGAGCATGTAGATCGTGCCATCGGACTTTCAACATTATAAGTTCTGGAGAAGCATGCTTTGAAATGCATTTAGCAAACACGAGCCAACATGGCAGACAACGACAAGGTTCAACAAGAACTGTCAGGCACCCCACAACAAGCTCACAGTGATACCTCTGCGTCGCGCGACTACTACTACAAAAATGGCATTAGCACACCGCCGCAGGCAGAGCTTGAACGTGCTCGGACGAACTTGACACTGACGCCGGAGATGTTCGAGCGGCTATATCTAAACCCCAAAAACGAAACGGAAAACACGCTTCGTAAACTCTGGGGTAACCCAACACCTATTGCCTTGGCCGGGTTTTTGATGGCACTGACGCCGCTTTCGTGCGTGTTGATGGGATGGGGAGGTGCCACAACGAGCGTTGTCCTCGTACCGGCTTTCACCTGGCTCGGTGGCCTCATCATGGTGGTGTCCGGTTTGCTTGAGTTCTTCCTTGGCAATACTTTTGCAGCACTTTCATTCTCGACATTTGGGGGATTTTACTTGTCTTTCGGAACGCTCTTGAACCCTGACAATGGCATTGCTGCCGCGTATGCCAATAGTGCAAGCGCGACCGAGACCTTCAACAATGGCGGCTCGTCCACTGGCTATCTTTCTGGCCTGGCCTTGTATTGTCTTTGGTGGGGTGTGCTGGACTTTCTCTACTTTGTTGTTTCTTTGCGCACCAATGTGACATTTGCTCTCGTCTTCATCACAATCGACATTGATCTTTTCCTACTTGCGGCCTCGTATTGGCAAACAACGCTCGGCAACACCGCACTGGCACAACGACTACAAGTGGCAGCTGGCGCATTTGGCTTTTTGTGCTCCTTGACAGGTTTTTATCTCGAAGCATCTATTCTGTTTGATACGCTCGATTTCCCCATTACCCTACCACTTGGCGATCTGAGTGGTTGGATCAAGCCAAAGAGTGCGAGACAAAAAGCGAAGGAAAGCCTAGCGTGAGTATATTGTAGCAATCGAGTTTCCCTGCCTTGCAATTGTTTGAAATTGACGCCATAATAACAACTATTTAAAATGTGAGGGATTGAGAGTTTATCTCTATTCAGAATGTACTAAGCCAATCCGACAACAGAATGACTCCGTGGCGCAATTGGCAGCGCGTGAGATTCCAAATCTCGAGGTTATTGGTTCAAGTCCTGTCGGGGTCAGCTTTTTTGTGTTTCATGAAAAGCTGTCCAACCTTGTTTCCATCTCAGTTACTGCGTATTAATTTGACTATCTTGTGCCAATGCCATCGCTAAACCTATGCAATTTTCCCATTGTCTTCTTCTCTGTTTTCATCATTGTGTAGCGCATTCAAATCAGGTATTTTGCGCTTCTTTGCCTGTTCCTCCAGCTTGACTGCCATGATCCGGTCCAATTCGGCATCTTCCTCAATGCGAGTCAGAATTTGTCGATCTGACCAGTAATCTAGCTTTGCAATCATGAGCTCAGCGACATCTACCGCATCGGCGACACACGCATGCCTTGACTCGTGATCGTTCACTGCTTGTTCCTCATGCTGTAGAGTGTGCACCTTTTCAAGCTCTTGACAGTGTTGTGATAGCAAGGCCAGTAGCTGTCTGCGAGAATCTTGAAAGATCATGAAGCGCAAGATCGTCTTGACCTCTCCAGCGAGGGCGTACAGGTCTTGACCTTGGTGGAGGTACTGATCAACGGCTTCCAGTTTTTCACGATCTAATCGGCACCCGCGAAGTTGTGTGTAGAAGTCCCCAAGATTGGAGAGGATTATTGCTTCTTGTTCGATTTGAGCGAGATGCTGCAGGATGGAAGCGCCAGCCTGTGTTTCATGACCAGCACTGCGCACCGTTGCTGTGTACCCGGTTGCGGTCTCATCTATACGCCGATGAACAGGTCCGCCTTGCTTTTTCCTCCGTTTCCGCAACCATCTGCGTCTTCTCACAAATGAGTGATACCAAAGATGATGGCCGTGCCAATGGTGTCTTGTGAAATTGATATTATACATCCAACCATTCTCATCCACATCCCCAGACATATCCACAAACCAACGAGGCCAGTTCCATTCCCAGGATGGATCCGGGAGTGTTGCATTCAGGATGGTGAAGGGTGTATATTTACCATGCGGCGTTGTCCAAGCATGTGGATCAGTGACCCAAAGCCCCATTGAGGAAAACATGGGTGAGCCACACAGAAAGGCGCCTCGCTGATTCTCACACAGCAAGTCAATGACTGCATCTTCTGAGAGATATGCAGAGAGACCGACCGGGGATTTTTGAAGGCCGAGGTGCGCTGCCAAGGGTTGGTCTGGGGTGGGTGTGTCGCTGCGAACACGGTCTTCGAGGCCAATAACGTGCCTGTCTTCGTCGATGACCTGGCGCGGACCAAAGCCTGGGATGTGCATCAGGCCTGGCAGGCGCGCTCTCTCCTCTCTCTTCTAGCTCCTCCTTCCCTCTTCCCCGTTGTGGTTGTTGTGTTGTCCTTGCCTTCCCTGTTCTTTCCCATCTGCGACTTCTTCCTCACTCGAAACGTCATGAAACGCACACTGACAGCAGCAGACAAGGCAAAGCTCGCCTCCTTCCTCCGCGTCAATCAAGCCGGTGAACTCGGCGCCAATCTCATCTACAAGGGCCAACATGCCGTCCTGAAACACACGAATCCAGCCGTTGCGCCAACCATTTTACATATGTGGGAACAAGAACGCCACCATCTCGCAACGTTTGATCGATTGATTGCTCAGCATCGCGTTCGACCTACCTTCATGAGACCTGTATGGGAGGCTGGCGCTTTTGCGATGGGTGCAGCGACTGCGTTGCTCGGAACGAAAGCTGCCATGGCGTGTACGGAGGCTGTGGAGACGGTAATTGGCACGCATTACAATGATCAATTACGTGAGTTACAAGCAATGGACCTGGATTTGGGACTACGGGAGACCATCAAGGAATTTAGGGATGACGAGTTGGAGCATCTCGATACAGCCGTGAAGGATTGGGATGCAAAAGGTGCGCCTGCGTATCCTGTCCTTACAGAAGTCATCAAGATGACATGTCGAGCGGCAATCAAGGTTTCTGAACGCGTATAATGAATGCAATATCATGTGAGGTAAACAAAGAAACTCCGCCTTACAATAAGAAGAGACAAGAGAGAAAAGAGAAAATGAATGTAATTTGCCACTGTGCGCTGCTTGTAATGTCGTGTCTCGTCGTGCCTTGGAGTCCATGAAGCGAATTGAAGGGAATCTTCTTCTCTTCTTCGTCACTGACACCATCCGTCTATGCGTCGCTGTTGCCTGTGTTTGCGTTTGTCAAAAGAGGGACTGGTTGTGTGTGTAATGAACATCCTCAATCCTCAGACGGGTTCGTCACCGTCAAGACGCGCCGACTGTAGTCCTCCTCATCACGCAAACTATGCCGTGAGTAGTTACTGTCAAAGCGCATCAGCAATGGCTGTGGATTCAAGCGTTGATCCACAGGGATAATCTCATCAGCCCGCCCATCGCGCGGCGTGACACGTCCATTCTTCTCACCCAGTGCACCAGCCATGCTACCGGATCGTGAGCGTCCATTCTGTGATGTCAGGACGTTGCCCGTATTGCTTGAACTTTGAGATGCTTTCCGATCCACAAACGTACCACCGGTCGAGGTGGTCCCTGTGCTATGACGGTGCTGGTTGTTGCGTTTTCGCAGATACCATAGCAACGCTGCGATGAGTGCGAGTGCAACGAGTCCAACAGCAACAAACGTGCCTGCGACTTTCCCTGCATCGTCAAAGAAGCCTTTGCTGCTGCTACCTTGGCTGTTGTTATTATTGGCTGTTGTCCCACCATTATTTGCGAGACTGCCAGCCGATGCGCTTGAGCGCATGCTTGTGCCACTACTACCGGGTGTTGTTGAGCGCGTGAATGTACTTGCACTGGGTGTTTGCGTGACAAAGACGGTGACTTGACCTGGTGTCGTTGCAGCAGCACCTGTACTCGACGGTGTGCTATCGCTTGTCGATTGTCGTGTCGCGCCATTGGCAGTCGTGCCTGTCTCTGACGAGGTCGATTGACCACCACCCTCGCCGCCTGTAGAAGAGGAAGAAGAGGGTGTAGGCGTAGAGGATGACGATGACGAAGCGCCGAGGATACCACTCGCTTGAGCAAGTTGGTAGTAGGCAAAGGCACCTGTTAATTGTCCACCACAGTTATCTGTGCCGAACCCGGGACACCCTGTATCGCAGCGTGATGTGTCGGCGGTGGTGCCAGGTGTGAAGTTGGAGCACCAGCAATTAAAGCCTTGTAGCACGGCATAGGCGTACCCGCTGCAGGTACCGGCACAGAGGCCCTGTGATTGGAATTGTGCGTATATGGGTGAGAAGGATGCGCCTGTATTCTAGAGGCACAAGGCGGTTAGATGATCGAGGGGCCTGATTGAGGAAGGACGGGGCTTACGAGGTTTGAGCAGATAAAGGTTGCCTGTGCCTGTATGAGGCCGACCATGGCGAGGTGGTGGGCAGCGGTGAGGAGGAGGAGGAATGGGCGAGCCATGCTGCTGCTGCTGCTGCTGCTGATACTTGGCTGTGTGCTCGATGTCGTGCCCTTGTAGGCTCTCCTGAGTGCTCTTCCAACAGACGCTGCTGCTCTCTCTCTCTCTCTCTTCCGTGTCGCCTGCTTCGTGCTGCAACCTTCTCCTCTCTCGTGCTTTTTCCTTTCTTCCTTCCTGAACCGCAGCCGGAGGAGGAGGAGAAGCCAAAAATAAATTCAAACTCATCGCAGATTGATGAGGAAGATGCCCCTGATGATCAGGCGACTCGAGGCTCAGCAACAGCTATGGACAGCTACAGTGCATTCAAGTCAAGTGGAAGCAGGAACCCACACACAGGTCCGTCCCCCTCCAGATCCACACGCGCACTCTCGTCAGCCAGCCGCCGCTCGCCCGTCTCCTCCTCACGCCGGATGTCGAATGCATCTTCCTGCTCAACAAACTCGACATTCTCCTCCAGCTCCTTGAAGTCCGGTGCAAAGCTGCCCCATTTTTCAACGCTCGGTACACCCCAGAGATACACCGTGCCGGTTTCCACACCCACTGCTGCTGCAAGGATGCGTGTTGGGTGGAAACCAACATCAATCAGTTCTTCCTTGGGGCCCTCTAGAATTTTGACAAGTGATCCACGTTGCCGTTCCCAGAGGTAGACATCATTGCTGGACTGATATGTCGATGCAGCAACATACTCTGCATTCCCTGAAAAGCAAACAGCATTCCATTGTAGCCGATTGACGATATCCTGGAATTTGTGCTCAATCTCGAGTGTCTCGTCTTCCGGCCCCGGTACGGCCAAGGTGCGAATCACACGATCAGTTGAATTGCTCACGAGATGTGAGCTATTCGCAGTCAAGGACAATCCCTTGATGCTGCCAGATGTCAGCTTCCACGACCGTAGGCAAGTCCCATCGTGAGACCATAAGAGTAGCTGGCCTTTTGAAGAACCGCCGAGAATCTCACCAGCAGGTGTGTACAAGGAACACAGAACAGAGCCAGCTTTCGCGTCAATCTCCAAGGCCTGTTTCTCAATCTTACCAGGCGAACAGGAAACCCTGACTGCAGCGGCATCCAACAAACTCGCACAAAATGTGAAGGGATCGGTTGGATGCAAATCAGCCATCCACACAGGCGCACCCATCATGACTTTATAGAGAGCCTGAGCAGTTTGCAAGTCCCACAACACACACAACCAATCTCGAGAGGCACTCAAGAGGTATCGTCCACAACGACTCCAGCAGAGTGATTGGATTGTTCTTGAATGTGCACGAAGGATGCGAGCCGGTGCAAGTGTGAGGAGGTCATACAGAATAACATCACCAGAGAGGGTGCCTGCTGCAAGATGTGTTTCGCAAAAACGTATGCAGGATGCTTGGTAGTGTGGAAGGGTATGCAGGAGTGTCTCTGGGTAGTCTTGAGCGAATGGATCAGCGAGGAGACTGTTCATCTCATTGCGGTGCAGGCCAAGTGATTGCAGCAGTAGCAGTAGCGTAGCAGTAGCAGTGATGATCTACAGTATCAGTAGGAGCAGAAGCAGCAGTAGCAGAGCAACAGTAACAGTAGCAGCAGTATCGTGGCAGCAGCATCAACTATTTCTCAGTCAACGCACGTGCACGCACAACACAAATCCTCGCAGCAACCTGCACCCGCCCTTCCCTCAGACGACGCCCAGACAAAACGCGACAGCAGGACGGGTTCTGATCCCCAACAGCTGCAGCCATGGATGTCCGTTTCGCCGAGTCGAGCGCGCCCTTCCGGCGGATCGAAGAGGTCCAATTTGGGATCCTCTCACCAGAGGAGATTCGCGCCATGTCTGTCGTCAAGATCGAGTATCCCGACACCATGGACGAGGCGCAACTCAATCCACGCTTGGGAGGACTGCTGGATCCACGGCTAGGCACCATCGACCGCAACGTCAAGTGCCAAACGTGCAATGAAAACCAAGCAGAATGTCCAGGCCATTTCGGTCACATCGAACTCGCAAAACCAGTCTTCCATATTGGCTTCATTATCAAGTGCAAGAAAATCCTCGAGTGCATTTGTTGGAATTGTGGCAAACTCAAAATCGACCCAAGTCATCCCAAGTTTGCTGATACGCAACGCTTCAGAGATCCAAAGGTCAAGTTGAATGCCGTGTGGCAATTAGCAAAAGCAAAGATGGTTTGCGAGAATGATGCGCCAAAATCCGAAGATACACTGGAGGAACTCAAGAATCACGGTGGATGTGGCAATGCTCAACCGACCATCAGGAAGGAAGGCCTCAAACTTTGGGGACACTGGAGACGCGCAAAGGATGCCGAGGAACAGCCGGAGAAGCGGTTGTTGACACCGGCCGAGGTACATTCCGTCTTCAAGCACATCCCCTCCGAGGATCTCGTTCGAATGGGACTGTCTGAGAACTACGCACGTCCAGATTGGATGGTCATCACAGTCTTGCCCGTGCCACCACCCGCTGTGAGACCATCCATTGCAGTGACGGGTAGTTCTCGCGGTGAAGATGATTTGACACACAAGCTGGCTGATATCATCAAAGCCAACGCTAATGTCCGCAAGTGTGAAGTCGAAGGTGCACCAGCGCACGTTGTCAAGGAGTATGAGGACTTGCTGCAATACCACGTCGCTACCTACATGGACAATGATATTGCAGGACTACCTCAGTCGATGCAAAAGTCAGGCAGGCCCGTCAAGTCGATTCGTGCGCGTCTCAAGGGTAAAGAGGGTAGGCTGCGTGGTAACCTCATGGGTAAACGTGTCGATTTCTCTGCACGAACAGTCATCACAGGCGACCCAAACCTATCACTCGATGAAGTTGGTGTGCCACGCTCTATTGCGCGGACACTCACCTACCCAGAGCGTGTGACACCTTACAACATTGCTAAACTCCAAGAGCTCGTGATGAATGGTCCAGATGAACACCCGGGAGCGCGTTACGTCGTACGAGACTCTGGAGAGCGCATTGATTTGCGCTACCATAAACGCGCATCGGATATCCCATTGCAGTATGGATGGATCGTCGAGCGGCATTTGCAGAATGGTGATGTGGTGATTTTTAACCGTCAACCTTCTTTGCACAAGTATGCCGCTTCTTTTGATGTTGCCTCTGTAAACAAACTAACACCTCTAGGATGAGTATGATGGGACATCGTGTACGCGTCATGCCGTACTCCACCTTCCGTCTCAACCTCAGTGTCACGTCCCCGTACAATGCCGATTTCGACGGTGACGAAATGAACTTGCACGTCCCACAATCCGAAGAGACTCGTGCAGAAATTATGGAGATTTGCATGGTGCCACGGCAGATTCTAGCCCCACAGGCAAACAAGCCTTGTATGGGTATCGTTCAAGATGCGTTGTGTGGTGTTCGCAAGTTTACACTGCGAGACACCTTCATGGCGCGTGAACATGTCATGAACATTCTCATGTGGGTGCCGGGCTGGGACGGTCATGTCCCACAACCTTCTATTTTGAAGCCCAAGGCGCTTTGGACGGGCAAGCAAATCTTATCTATGGTCATTCCTGCTGGTATCAACCTGTCGAGGGAGGATGAAAAGCAAACACCAGACAATGCCGACGATAAGGGTGTCATGATTGAGGATGGTGAAATTCTGTATGGTGTCATTAACAAGAAAGTCGTTGGTGCTACACAAGCTGGTCTCATTCACATCATCATGAAGGAGAAGGGCTGGGAAGCAACGCGTGACTTTTTTACAGCTTGTCAAATGGTCATCAACTACTGGTTCCTGCACAATGGTTTCTCTATTGGTATCGGCGATACTATTGCAGACAAGACCACCATGGCTGAAATCACAGCAGAGATTAATAAGGCAAAGGAGAAGGTGCAAGGTATCGTCAAGGATGCTCAGCTCAATCGTCTTAAGCAAGAGCCTGGTATGACACTGCGTGAGTCCTTCGAGTCCAACGTCTCTGCTGCCCTCAACGGTGCGCGTGACACAGTTGGTCAGAATGCAGAACGCTCCCTGTCCAACCAAAACAACGTCAAGCAGATGGTGACGGCAGGTTCCAAGGGTTCCTTCATCAACATCTCCCAAATGTCTGCCTGTGTCGGTCAGCAGATGGTGGAAGGAAAGCGCATCCCCTATGGTTTCAAGTTTCGCACGTTGCCGCACTTTACAAAAGACGACTACTCACCCGAATCGCGTGGATTTGTGGAGAATTCTTACCTGCGTGGCTTGACACCACAAGAATTCTTCTTCCATGCCATGGCCGGTCGTGAAGGTTTGATTGACACAGCCGTCAAGACTGCCGAGACAGGTTATATTCAACGACGTCTTGTCAAGGCGCTCGAGGATGTCGGTGTCAATTATGACGGTACTGTGCGCAACTCGCTCGGCGATATCATCCAATTCGCTTACGGTGAGGATGGGCTTGATGCCGCTTCAGTAGAGTACCAAGTACTCGATTCGTTGCGTCTTGGTCATGCAGAGTTTGAACAACAGTACAAGATTGATGTCATGGATGAGGAACGTTCTTTGCGTCCTTCCCTTCTCGAAGCCGGCAATGAGATTGCAGGTGACGTGGATATTCAGAATCTGCTGGATGACGAGTTTGAGCAATTGACGGCTGATCGCTATGAGTTGCAGCACAACATCTTCCCCAGTGGTGATGCGCGTTGGCCATTGCCAGTTAACGTCTCACGTATTATTCGCAATGCGCAGCAAATCTTCCACTTGGATGACCGCAAGCCTTCAGACTTGCGTCCTGCAGATGTTATTCATGGTGTTCGCAGCTTACTCTCGCGATTGATTGTCGTTCGTGGTGAAGACCGCATCTCGCTAGAGCATCAACAGCAGGCAACAGGATTATTCCAAATGCTGCTGCGTTCCAAGTTGGCTGTGCGCAAGGTGATTGAAGAGCACCACTTGAACGCTATGGCATTTGAATGGGTTATTGGAGAGATTGAATCTCGCTTTATCGCTAGTGTTGCACATCCTGGTGAAATGTGCGGTACTTTGGCTGCACAGTCCATTGGTGAGCCTGCTACGCAAATGACACTCAATACCTTCCACTATGCCGGTGTGTCGTCCAAGAACGTCACACTCGGTGTGCCGCGCCTCAAGGAGATTCTCAATGTTGCCAAGAACATCAAGACTCCTTCGCTTACCGTGTATCTCGAGCCAGAGTACTCGAAAGCCATTGAAGATGCTAAGAAGATTCAGAGTGTCATTCAGTACACCACTTTGCGCACCGTGACTTCTGCTACAGAGATTCACTATGACCCTGACCCACGTACAACTGTCATTGAAGAAGATCGCGACTTTGTGGAAGCCTACTTCGAGATTGAGGGTGACACAGATGTTTCACGACACTCGTCGTACCTCTTGCGTCTCGAGCTTGACAATGCCAAGGTCATTGACAAAGCGCTCACAATGGCAGATGTCGCTGGCAAAATTGCAGAAAGCTTTGACGGGCAAATGCACATCATTTGGTCAGACGACAATGCCGAGAAGCGTGTACTGCGTTGTCGCGTACTCATTGACGACAAGGATGACTCTGAAGTGGAGGAGGACTTGCTCCTGAGGAACATTGAGTCGCACATGCTCGAATCGATTGACTTGCGTGGTATCAAGGGCATTGAGCGTGTATTTTTGATTGAGCACAAGCGCACACAGCTGAACGAGGAGACTGGCAAATTTGACCGCTCGCAAGAGTGGGTGCTCGAGACAGACGGTATAAATCTTGCTGAAGTCATGGCAGTCGAGGGCGTTGATTCTACGCGCACCTACAGCAATTCCTTTGTTGAAATTCTACAGGTTCTCGGCATTGAAGCAACACGGTCGGCCTTGCTGCGCGAACTCCGAGCAGTCATTGAGTTTGATGGTTCCTATGTCAACTACAGACATTTGGCCCTTCTCACAGACACGATGACATCGCGTGGTCATCTCATGGCTATTACGCGACACGGTATCAACCGTGCCGAGACTGGTGCTCTCATGCGTTCTTCCTTTGAGGAAACTGTTGAAATTTTGATGGATGCCGCTGCAGCCGGAGAGACTGATGACTGCCGTGGTGTGTCGGAGAACGTCATGCTTGGACAGACCGCACCTGTTGGCACAGGCAACTTTGATGTGCTCCTTGATGAGGCCATGATGGCTGAAGTCCGGGTCGACCACCGCATGCTTGGCATCGGCGCTGATACTATGGTCCAACAAGGCGGCAGCGCGACACCGTATGACGATCGCTCGCCGATGGCCTACAGCACGGACTACGGCAACGATGATGGCAATGCGGCATTCTCGCCGCTCGTTGCATCTGGCTCCGAAACGCCGGGCGGATTCAAGGATATCAGCGGTGGCTTTGCCAGTCCGGCTTATGGTGCACAGTCGCCAGGCTATGCTCCACAGTCGCCGGGTTACTCGCCTGCCTCACCGTCATACTCTCCGACATCTCCTGGTGGTCGTGGTGCGACGTCGCCTGGTTATTCGCCCGCTTCACCTGCATATTCGCCGACCAGCCCATCTTACTTTGGTGCTACGTCGCCAAGTTACAGTCCTGTGTCGCCCGGTTACCAAGCGACAAGTCCGAGCTATTCGCCAACATCGCCTTCGTACTCGCCAGCATCCCCGAGCTACTCCCCGACTAGTCCAAGTTATTCGCCCACATCACCGAGTTACTCGCCGACGAGTCCAAGCTATTCACCTACATCGCCCAGCTATTCTCCAACGAGTCCTAGCTACTCTCCAACGAGTCCTAGCTACTCTCCAACGAGTCCTAGCTACTCGCCTACGTCGCCAAGCTATTCTCCAACGTCGCCGAGCTATTCTCCGACGTCGCCAAGCTACTCGCCCACCTCGCCCTCGTATTCGCCAACCTCGCCAAGCTACTCGCCGACGTCGCCGTCCTACTCTCCCACGAGTCCAAGCTACGCACCACAGGCCAATGCAGCGACGAATGGTCAAGCAGCGAGCTATTCGCCTACAAGCCCGAGCTACTCCCCGACGAGTCCGAGCTATAGCCCGACCAACAAGTGAGGTTGTTTCTCTTAATATTGTGTGAGTTACCCAGGGTCTTGATCATCAGGGCCGCCAAAAAAATGCATAAAGGAAGTAGGTACATTGTAAAAGCGTTGCACTCTTGGATTGATCTTGTGCTATTGATATAATATTGCTTGAACCACGCAAGAAGACAGCGCTAGCAGAGCTGAAGACTTGTTCAAGTGCATGTGGAAACGTGCATTACTACAAATTACCTAGGCTTAGGCCATACTTGCCTTCATCTTTTCCCTCATGCTTCTTCCCTTGATGAGGCCGCTCAAGTCGCCGATCGGCAGCGAGAAGGGAAAGTCGAGTGTGTCAAGCAATAGTGACCACAGCAGATAAAAGCCAATGATGCAGGTGACAAAGCCGCAGCCCCCTGCCATCTTTTCTAAACGCTCATACATCTCTACGTTGCCTTCAGCGAGGTAGAAGTAGGAGGAAGACAGAGCACAAAGGTCGAGAAAGACACCGAGGAAGATGCCAAAGAAGCACATATTAGTTCTGAGCGACACCACAAGGTAGGTGAAGTCGACCACTGCCCACCAAACCAGGTAGAAGGCCAGGCCAGTGAGGTAAGGTACTGTCTGGTTGCCCTTGTTGAAGACATCCGTTGCGGTAGACGCATTGGCATAGGAAGCAGCAATGCCGTTGTCAGGCAGCAGGATTGTTGCAAATGAGAGGTAGAATCCACCAAAGGTGATGAAGACGACGAATGGGAAGGTGGCACCGAGGAAGAACTCGAGCAGGCCAGAAATTATCATGGCCATACCTCCAAGAGAGATGAACGGTCCGACCAGGACAGTCGCGGCACCAGCACCACGCCAGCCCATCTGTGTGCAAGAAAGAGGCATAAGGGCAAGTAAGAAACCAACAAGACCCAGGGGTGTTGGATTACCCCATATTTTCCGGTATCCATTGCTTGAACCATTCTTGGGACTGAGGTAAAGTCTCTCAAACATCTCAGGGGTTAAAGTCAGGCTTCCTGTGCGCGTTCGTTCAAGCATATCCGGGTCTTCCTTGTAATGGTCTCGTGACATGGTCTCTGTAGGAAAGGCATTGGTAAAGTCGGGCGGGGTTGTGTTTGCAGACATATTGTTTGAGATGCAATAGCCATCTGTAGCAGCGACACTCGAGCCTTTTATCGAATGGAGGATGGCGACCGGGGCAAGGTAGATCCGAAGAGCGGATGTGCAGTCAGGAGCTCCGTGACACCGTGCTGATGCGTTGTTTTAGATGCGTAGCGTGCAGATGCTGCTCCGCGATCAAGTTCTGCGCATAGCATCAAAATTGTATTAAAATCTGGGGTAGAATGACGCCACAGCGCGCATCTTGGTCCACAGAGACAGTCGAACGCTCGTCAGCTGAGCTGTCCTTCTGCTGCTGATCTTGTGCATCCCATAGCGTTTCCTGAACCTCGTTTCATGGTGAGCCCGCAGGACCGTATACATAATACATGCGTTGATCCCTGCTTACGTACTATCGGCTTTCCTTGCATGCCGGCTGCTCCACCGGGTAGCCCTTGCCGTTAAGCGGATAGTCGAGCCGGTACCTCGTTGTCGGTGTTTCCTACCTCCTCTAAGGACTGTTGGCTCAATTTACACCTGCAAGCAGTGCAAAACTTCAAACCGATTCTTCGGTGGGAGTATTCGTGCAAGAATGCTTGCCAATTATATAGTAGCCTAGTATTCGAACGCTCCAGGGCCGAGCAGAATCACGCCGGACTTCCGAAGAACAATGCGCTTGAGCGCACTCAAGCAAGTGCACAAATCTTATGGGTTTGTAAAGGGTCCCGAACTTTCCAATGCTAATTTCCGTATTCCGCTGGAATTAAGCTCAAGTCATGATTGCTGCATCAGCAGCAGTAAACAGCATCCCCCTTAGAACTCATCAATCCTGACCCGCAGACGCCTTGAAGATCGGCGCCTGTCTCATTTGTGAACATCGATGGACGGGGATTGCAATTGCAGATCGTTGAGGGTGTCCACTCTTCAGATGGGCTTGGCATTTCTAGCACAAGGATCATCGTTGGTTCACATGCATTGCCAGGAGATTGCTTCATAGCTGACCATTACACTACTCGTTCTCCTCTTCCTCCTCATCTTCATCTTCGAGATCGTCCAGAAGCTCTAGCTCCTCCTCCAACTCGTGACTATCCTTCTTGCCATTTCTCCGCGCATCACGCTCTTCACTTTCTTGAATCAGCTTCTTTGCATCCTGCCGCATCGTTCTTTGAATCTTGACGTAGGCGCCCAGGGGCGTCTTATCCACCTCGATCGCATCCGAGAATTTTAGCAATGCAGTAGTATCCCTGGGGTTGAACACAACGCCTTCCCTCTTTTGCTCAATGAATTTACCATTCGCTTGTAGGCGTTCGACAATAGACTGTAGTGCTCTCGCGAGCTTTGCATTCTTGGTCTTTTTGAGATATCGCTTGATTTGAACCACCGCCGGTATCGCCAGCTCGGGGAATGCAATTGATGCGCTGTTGATCGCATAATATTCCTGTAGCAGCTCGACAACCTGCTCTCCCACTTGGTCTTGATAGACTTTTGTTTTGAGGTACTCTTGCTTTGTCCGTACAAGTGTCTCGAAATTCATGGGACGAAGCGTTGATGGAACTGGCTTGCGCTTCATGTCTGCAGACTCGAGGGGCTCAAAGATAATGGGCGCCAGTGGGATATAAGTGCCTGTCAGCTGCGAAAGCCGTAGCAATGAACGAACCAAGTGGAAACGCAAGGGAAAGAACTGTGATGAAGGTGCCAATTTGATGGCTCCAAGCGTCACTTGAACGAGAGGGTAGATAAGAGGATGAAGCGTTGCTTTATCGTTCGTTGCATGCTGTGCCAAGGTGAGGGACCAAAAGTCGAGGCTGTTGACAAATTGCCAGTTGTAGACAGTCTTGTGGGATTCTTTCTGCTTTTCATTCACTGCCTTGCGCAAGACAATGGCAAGCTGTCGCAAGAAGCCAAAGATGAGTTGATAAGACAGTGTCGGGTCGAGCCCGAAGAGATCGCTTGCAGAATTTTTCATGAGATTGATGAGTGGTAAGGAGTAGACATTCACATTGCGCGACTCCTTTACGAGCGCACCATAGACCAGCTTCAAACCGCTCTCCCGAAGCCCGGCATCACCAAGAAGCATGAATTCGCGCACCAGCAAGAATGCCGACACTCGGGTCGCATCGGATGTGCTGGTCGACCATATATCCAATACAGCCTTGACAAAGTCCTTGAGGAACTTGCGAAAAGACAGCATGTAACCGACGAGTCCTATACTCGCGTCGAGCACCTGCTTTTGCAAGTCTGGCTCAGTCAGACCCTGAAGGAAGTGTAGAAGAGTTGCGAAATGTGACTTGAGCAATGGGATGAGCTTGATGAACTTTTTGTTCTCTGTTGGTACTTTGACCTTGCCTGCGGATTTCTTCACAGGCACATAGGCATCCAGAAAGACTGGAATCTCGACCACAGCAAGTTTTGTAAGACGTTGAAAGACTTCCGGATCTTCAATGGCGAATTTGTAGACCTTGCCGTCTTCTTCATTGAGATGCGCGGCGGCCCTGAATCCAAGCACAACCTTTCGCAAAGACCGCAGTGATTTATCAGCCATCTGCTGCTCCCATTTCGCGACAGTCTTGGTTGTAATCACTTCTGCTCCCGTCGAAGTTTCTTCTTCGTCTGAAAAATCAAGATCAGCCTCCTCTGCATTGTCAAAGTTGAGCAGATCCGCATCATTTTCTTGCAAGAACTTGTAAAAGGATGGATCACTCTTTGACAATTCTTTCAGCTCATCTTGATGTGCTGTACCTTCTTCTGCTGCTTCACTCTCTACTTCGCTCTCCTCTTCACTGTCGCTTCCATCCTTCTTCGCAGGTTTGCTCTTTTCTGCTGCCTTACCGCCAACTTTTGGCTTGCCAGCCTCAAAGCCACCGGCCATAAAGTCGTCGACATTCATCGAGTCAAACAGATCTGCATTACGTTCCTTCTTCTCGCCCTTGAGGGCCTGGTCGGCGGCTTCGTCAATTGCATCCTTGCTTGTCGGCTTTCGCTTCTTGAACGTTTGCGCCTTCTTCTTGAACTCCTTGCGCTTTTTCAAGGTCTCATCAAGCCTATTCCTCTGGAACTTCTTGGTCTGCTTGCTGGCCTTTCCCATGGCTGCCCTGTTGCGAGAGAGAGGGTAGATCAATCTGCTGGTGTCTTGTCTCCTCGAAAATAAAATTCCCAGCTTGGTCGCACGCAAACTGCGCGAAGCCACACCGAGCAAGAGACAGCACCCGCGACAAGATTCTGTACTGGTCATGTCGCTTGGAATACCGCTCAAGCTGCTACATGAAGCAACAGGCCACATCGTATCCATTGAAGTTTCAAATGGTGCGTCAGTCTCGCTTGCATATAGTATGCTAACAGAAATAGGCGCGACCTATAGAGGCAAGCTTGACGGCGCAGAGGATAACATGAACGTACAGCTACGCGACATCACACTGACACAGCGGGATGGCCGTGTTTCTCATCTCGAGCGCGTCTATATTCGCGGCTCACATATTCGCTTTTTTGTGGTGCCGGACATGCTCAAGCAAGCACCCATGTTTAGAGGTCTGCGCATTGACAATACATGAAAAGACAGCGGCTAACAGGTCAGTGAAGGATACAGGAGTCAAGGGAACAGGGCGCGGCAAGGTACAAAATATGGCAGAGCGTGGACGTGGTCGTGGACGCTAGAGCTTCTCGTTGTCTATGTAGAAATTAACCTTTGATGCCCTCTTGCGCTTCTTTTGCCATTGCAATAACACGCGGCCGTATGCCTTCGAGGTTGTGAAGTGGCGGAGTGAACTTGACGAGATAAGAGTGGCCTACTGATGTATCTGGAGAGATGTGCATACCCTCATCGCTCAAATCCGTCAGCTGTGCCTGCTTGATATCACCTGCTGTCAAGCCCTGATAATGCTGCAAGTATGCGGAAAGCGAGTCTGTATGATCCTGACCATTAGACTTGCTATATATGAACGATAAGACACCTCATTCATGTGCTTTATGATACGCTGCTTGACTGCTTCCTGGTCCGACATGTCGTCTAGAGATCAGATGGAATGCTCGACAACACGGCAAACAAGTGGCACAATCCAGTCTCAGGCCGTGCAAGACGACAAGTACAATAGCCTTTGCAAGATTTGTCAGGGTAGTGAGAATATCTGTTTGTAGCTACATGAGTCAGATTCATCAGGGCTACGAGAGCTTACATGCGGATTTGAACAATCTGTGATTTGTTGTTCAGGATGCAAGGTTGCAATGTCGTGTATCACTGCGGCCCACTATGGGAAGGCGCATCTATCGGGTCTCAGCACTAGAGCCATCATTGCCCACCTCACTCATCCACTGGAAGCTACTGGACGAAATGGTCATGACCGACAAACGATGACAGTCGTCCCCTTCCAGTGCTTTGACATAAAAAAGCTCAAGCGATCGCGAACTCCGCCAGGAATCAATAGCGCTAGAAATGATGGCTTGTCCCATCAGTCAAGTTTTCATTATAGAAGCGTCTCCATAAGTGTGGTCCCACAGCTGTCAAATCCAGTCCTGGGAAGATTGACGCACAGAAAGGCTCCGTCAATGTCTCAGAGCTCTCTGTCTGCTTTGTACTCGAGGCACAATCTGAGCGATCCGCCAATCTAGAAGACCGTACACACTTTGTGAAGCAAGCATCATCTTCCTAATTAGGTCCTATGCCATAACGCAATCATTCAGACTGGTCGCACGATGTGGTATCAGAAGGGGGCGGCAAAACTGTTCCAAATTCGCTTGGCACAGGACCCATCCAAAGGATCAAGTTCGCTCCCTTGTCGATTTCGCCATGAGTAAACCAGGCGCGGTTGAGTTTCTTACCATTCAGCGTGGCACGCTGTATATAGCGGTTCTCACGAGTCAAATCTCTCGCTTTAATAGCAAGTACTTCCTTGCCAACATTGATTTGGGCATCTTTGAACGTGGGAGTCGAAATGAGGTACAAATTCGTTGCCGTGACTGGATACAAGCCCATGCTTAGCCAACAGAAGTAAGCGCCCATCGCACCAGAGTCGTCGTTACCTGGAATACCGTCCAGCCCATCGTGATAGTACTTGCTGAGGATATGCAATGTCTTGTCTACTGTCTTGCTGTATTCACCTGTCCACAGGTACAAGAATGGGGATAGAAAACTTGGTTCATTGCCTGGATCGAACGATGTCTCAAACATGTAATCCAAGCGAGCGGAGAAGACTTCCCGAGAGCCAAAAAGACAGATAAGGCCTTGAATGTCATGCGGAACGGCAAACTGGTACTCGACTGCCGAACCCTCATACACGGGCTCATTCCAGCGCCCAGTATGCAAGTCAAGATCCCAAGGGTAAGCAGTACCGTTCGCAAACTTTGGCACAAGCCAACCAGTCTGGTTTGCATGATAACGATCTGCTTGCCACAAGGTTCGCCAATTGGTTGATCGTTTCAAGAAACGCACTGCTTCAGCTTCCCTTGCTGTGCCTGTTGCAAATAGCGAGATGGCCCTGTCATTCGCGGCGTATTCCATCGTCTTGCTCATGGACCGACCATCCCACCAGGCATGTGGATCTTGTGGCACATATCCAAGCTGCTTATATGCTTCGAGTTTCGACCGTCCCATTCGAAGGCCTTCCTCAAAAGGTGGTTCTTTGTCGGCATCAGCAAGAAGCGCATCCCAGACAGTATTCCAGTCCAGTATGAGACCCTTGACAAAAGCGTCCACCAAGATCATATCAGCGTTAGAGCCACCCTGAGTTAAGCCAGATGTTCCGCCAGATCGACCATCGAAAGTCCATCCTTCATGCTGTTGTGTATCCAAGAGTGATTGCAGGATCTCCCTTTGTACTTTCGGCTGGATGAGCGTGAGCATGGGCGAGCTACAACGGAAGGTATCCCAGATGGTGTAGAAATCGTCGTACACTGGCATCGATGTGTTCCACTTTGGATTCTCTCCTTTGCGATCACTGGGCATGATGTGCATGCGGTATAGTGACGAGTAAAAGATGCGCATGTAGCTGTCAGCGCCAAGCGCTGCATTAGGTGAGACTGGTCCAGCGACGCGAATGGTGGACAGCGTCTCATTCCAGAGACTCGAAGCAGCCTTTCTTTGCGCCTCAAAGTCAAAGTCCCTACCAGTCTCTTCCTCAACATGAGCGCATGCCTTGCTAGTCGACAGAAAGCTAATACCAAGCTTTGAATTGACGATCGGATCTTTTGAAATATCAAAGACAAGATAAGCTCCAACCCAGTCGCCAGTATCTGATTCGAAATCATATCCTGCATGCGTCGCAGTATTCTTCCACGTTCCAAATGCAGGTGCAGGGATTCCCTGTGTCTCACCTTGTCCGTCTGCAGAGCGATCAAATTGCGAGCAAAAGTACACAGTCATGTCGTCTCCCATATTCCATCCACCTCGGTACGTTGCGTGGCCTGTGATTTGCGATCTTTCCGGGTTGATGTGCACGCTGCCACCTCGATACGTTTGCGCAGATCCGAGGACATGACCAAGGTCAAGCATGACTTGACCGGCATCTGTACGTGTCGACAGATCAGTAAAGTTATACTTCGCGGTACCAACCATGGTGGTTGTGGTGAGCTCTACATCGACACCCCATGCATCGAGATGAAAGGCGTAGTAGCCAGGCGTACTCACTTCTCTGCTACGATGAGAAGAATAGTCATTGAGTAGATCATAGTTAATAGATGTGTCTGTTGGGATTTGCGACAGAAAGCCATACTTGGCGCCTCCACCTGTGCCACTGACGTGAAGGTAAGAAATAGCAGTAACATTGGCTTCCGGCATGGACCAGCCAGCATTGTTCGAGCCAATCAAGAGACCAGCTGTATCTGTCGTGTCAATACCGACTTTCACACTGCCAAAAGGGCTAGTGGCGCCGGGAAAGACATGCCCTCCACCAGATACCCCAATGAAGGGATCAACGTATTGAGAGAAGCAGAGAGGTTGTTGATAGACAGGATTGAAGCGAGCGAGAACAGCGTCAAAAAAAGACTGCATGGGCCAGCAGCGATGAACCGAGTAAGAGGTAAGGCTGCAAGCGAGCGACTCGCTATCCCTCCAGACTCAATGCAATTCTTGTTTTCAGCAAATGTACAAATGTTTGTGGTTATTTAGGACTCGACGGGTAGAACTAAATTCTCAAACCCAAAACGGACTTGTATACACTCTCTAGATAAACTGAACTCACTTGTACTATCTGCTATCGCTCTCAAAATCAATAATTATCGTTTCATTTTCGTACCTAATTCCTCTTCGTGTGCCTTGCGATCTGCAAGACTTCTAGCATGCTGTACACGCTCTTCATCATCCAGCAACGTCTCTTCAGAAGCATGCCTATGCTCATCCTGCAGCAACAAATGGCCTTCCTCTTCGTCAACCTGCACCGGCTCTTTATACCAGTCCTCTTCAATGAAACAGGAAATAATGCAGCTGATGGCAGAGACGCATGCCAAGCACGACCAAACCAGGTAAATGAGCTTGTACTCCAGCGACAACGACAACACCACACCAAACAAAGCTGGTCCTAGCATTCTTGTGAATGCACCTAGTGCTTGATTGAGGCCATTGACTGACCCAAGGAGTCGTGGTTCACGCACTGCATTGGTTACAAGAATAGCGCTCGATGGGAAGGAAAAGACACCTGCGAGCTTGACGGCAAATAGACAACCCAACACACCACCAAAGACCGTCTTTTCGCTTTGCTTTGCGAGTCGTTGGAGAAGTGGGACCGTCAAGTAGACAGCGGCGTAAAATCCTGCAGAAATACGTAAACACCAAGCTGAACCGAGGCGTCGCTGGATGGGTGGGAAGACCAAAATTTGAAGCACCATACTACAGACGCCAATCAGACTCAGTGCAGCGCCGATCCGCTGAGGTGTCATACCGAGACCGCCATCGTTGATACCTGTAGCGAGAAACATGGGGAATATTTGATCGAAACTGGTGGTATGCATGCTGAGCGTTGAATACGCCAACATGTTGAGTGTCACTTGCCGTGTGAATAGCTGTCGTAGTGGTGGTGGCGGTTGACTTGCAGACTTTTGTGACTCCAATTTAGTAGGTGATTCGAGGGCTTCTCGAGCATCTGAGGCTTCAAGATCGTGGGAGCCGCTCGTAGACGGCCGTGCATGCATGAGTCCATGGAGTGCATCGTCGTCAATAGCATTGGCTGACGGCAGTCTGTAATGCGTTTTGCGTCTACTCGTATCGCAGCAACAGCAGCAATATCGACTGATCCACATCTTTGTGCGCAAACCGGCATCTTTCTTGCCACGTTTTGTGATGAGTGTCTCTTCAATCAAGAGCCAGCCTAGTATCACAGAGACAGAGAGTAAGGAGGCAGTAACAAGATTCGGTAGCGCATATCTGTAGCGTGTAAAGAGCTTTGTAAGTGTTTTGCTGCGTTTGAAAAGCTGTGGGTAGGTTGCAACAGGGTCAGCAAGCCAACCACCCAAAGCTGGCCCGAAAATAGTACCTGTTGACCAGACAATGGGCATGATGGAGAAGGCCGTTGCTTGATAGCGCTTTTCAGTGACGAGCTCTGCCACGACAGTTCTAATCACACCGACATTGCCATTGAGGAGGCCGGCAGCGAAGCGCGCTGCGACGAGCTGGTAGATGTCGCGGGAGAAGCCAAAGACCAAACTTGAGAGGATTGTAAAAATAAGGCCTAGTAAGATGATGGGTTTGCGACCATATTTATCACTGGCGCGACCCCATGACAAGCCTGATAGGAAAGAACCGAGTGAGAAGACGGAGGACACGAAGCCGCCGTACTTTGCAATCTTCTTCTCATCGTCCGTTATGTGAAGATTCCGAATCTGGTCAAACAGATAAGGGAAGACGGAGGTAAATGCCACGGGTTCGGCCAGTCTGCATACGGCAAGCACCAGGAGCTGTCGTTTGTGGGGGAACGGCATGCGGGCCTCGAGCGGAAGGTTGTGCGGTGCTGCAGTCGTTGTGGTGTATCGATGTCATGGATCTGTCCACGATCAAGTTTCAGATCTGGCGGGGAGGCAACTGCCGACCACTTCAGATGGGCGATATCCAGGCTGCCTCTGTCTGTGGAGGGCAATTATGAGTGAGAAGATGGCAGGCATACCCGCTGGACGATTCGTCTCTGCTCTGTGTGTGTGAGTGTCCTGAGCTGCTTAAGGCTTGTATGGAGTTTGCTACGGTCTCGCTGTCTTCTGTCGCGTCTCCCTCTGCCAGAAAATGCATTTTGCGCAGGGAAAGACGCACAAAAACAAAAGAGCAAACAACACCCAGACCACAATCGATCTCCTGTCTCTTCCTGTCTGTCTCTTCCTGTCTCTTACTCTTCTCGCTCTCTCTCTATTGACCTCGCCATCTACCACAATCCCTGCACACGTCACTCCATGCCCTCGCAATACACCAGCAACAAGGAAAACATGGACATCGCCGCCACCCCTCCTAAACGCAAACGGCCTCAAATCAATCCAACCGACCTGGCAGGCACAGCCGAAGCCGAATATGCGCACAAAGAACGCCTCAAACGACAACGACGAGAAACACGTTTGAGTTACCGTAAAATGACGGCAGCACTCGACGATAAACGCGACGATATATTGAGGGCTGAAGGAACGATCGTCTTGACACAGTCCATTCAGCGCGCCAATGCACTCTATCAGTCTGTGACGCGACCTCAGGAAGCAAAGCTGGATTCTGCTTTTTTGCTTGAAGCGTATGTGTTTGTTAATATTGACAGAATCCACCTGCTAACCCATCAGTGCGGATCTCGCACAAACCAAAGCGCGCAATATCAAGCGAGGCGTGCAAGAATTCAGTCTCGATGAATTCATCATCAAAGTTGCTAGTTTCATCACGGGTGGTACACGCGATCTCGATGATGCACTACAATTAACGCAGCTTGTGAGTCTCGGGAATGTCTTTGCTCAGTATGAGACGCGGCCGCCTACCATGGATTTAATGCTCGGTCCATTGATGGTTGAACGGAAAGAACGTGTCTTTAGGGCGCGTGAACAAACAAAACGCACAAAGGCCAGTTTGGTACAGCCTGGTGCATTGGTGCACCCGGATGGTGCATCAAATGAACAGCAAACAGTCATGACACGACTCACGAGGCAGGTTGGCAAGGTTTTGATGCAGCAGAGTCCGATTGACTACTTTTCCCTTGTGTTGAATCCTCGCAGTTTTGCCCAGTCAGTGGAGAACATGTTTTACCTCAGTTTCCTGATCAAGGAGGGTAAGGCGGGCGTGTACGAGGACAGGGGATTGCAGGTTGTTCGATACATTGCAGATGGCGATGCACAAGCATCCATGCCGAGTCTCGCAACACAAGGTGAGGAGCAACAGGAGGAGTGGCCGGATAAGCAACAGGGCATCTTGACACTCGACATGGAGACTTGGAAGGAGGCAGTGGAGATTCTCGGCTTGACGGAGAGTGTCATTCCGCATCGTGATCAACCCGAGGATACAGCAACATAGACCTTTTCTGATATCTTCTTTTCCGTTTTATCATATATTCCTGCTGTTTATCCACGTATACATGCTTATTTGCTTGAATTCATCAACCAGATCTGCCGTTAGTGTCTGTTCAACCGATCCGGTGCGCGTACTTGAAGATGAGGAAAGCCATTTGCCCGAGATAGAAGTAGATGAAGTGTCTCGTCTCATGCGTGACATACGAGCCGAAATTCCTGCCGACAATGACATGCCAGGTGGTACCGAAGCGCCGGTCAAAGTCTTGCTTGATGTAGGCGGCAATGTCCTTTTCGACGTTGTGCTTCTCCATGGCTGCTGTAGCTTGACCATTAGCAAGTTTTTTATGAAGCAAGCTACTGGACTTACCCGTATCAATGGCATCTTGCTGCATCTCTTCAGTCTAGAGGGGGAATTAGCTTCAGCCTGCGCACGTCGCGTCGCATGCATGACGCGTTCGAGGGTCGGTCATACCATGTCGACTGATTTGACAACGGCTGTGTGGATTAGCGCGGGTCTAGACATTTGAAGATGTACCCTTTGTGTCTTGCTTCTTCTCCTGGTCTGCCATGATGCTCTAGTGTCTGTCTCGTAGCACCTCGCCGCTGTAGTCCTGTGCGCCGTCGCAGCTGGTCGCCGCCGTCTGGTGCTCGAGGTCGTTTGCAGCAGCGAGTTGGCACGCCACAAAATAGAAGAGACACGACAGTGCGACTCGACTCTTCTCTACTCGTCCCAGCGCTCGCTCACTTGGTCAACGGGAGCTAGGTCTAGGCAGCTGCAGCGCACGTCTCAGTCTCCATCAAGTGTCATTCATCAGACACAGCAATGGCAGACTACGACTACGCCGAGGACCAGCAGCTCACAAATGAGGCAAGTCGCGCCCATCACTTTCTCTCGAGGCCAAGCTTGCTAACGCGCTACATTAGGACTACTGGACAGTCATCGCCTCTTACTTCGATGAGAAGGGACTCGTGGCCCAACAGCTCAACTCTTTCGATGAATTCGTACAAAATACAATGCAAGAACTCGTCGACGAAGACCAGCTCCTGACGCTCGACTCTCATCAACAACACAGTGGCAAGGAGAATGATGTGACGAAGCGGTATGAAATCAAGTTTGGACAAATCTATCTCAGTAAACCGACAATGACGGAAGCCGACGGATCTACGCAACCCATGTTTCCGCAAGAGGCACGTTTGCGAAGTCTAACCTACTCGAGTCCACTTTATGTGGACATGAGCAAGAAGGTAATGCGACAAGAGAGTTATGGCGAGGACTTCGAGGTGGAGGAGGAAGACACAGAGCCCAAGAAGGTCTTTATCGGTCGTGTGCCCATCATGCTGCGCTCGGAATTTTGCGTTCTACATGGGCTCAGTGAATCAGAGCAATATGATCTCAATGAATGTCCTTTTGATCAGGGCGGTTACTTTGTCATTAATGGGTCAGAAAAGGTTATCATTGCCCAGGAACGCAGTGCCGCCAATACCGTGCAAGTCTTTCGCAAAGCAGCACCCTCACCCATTTCTTACGTCGCAGAAATCCGCAGTGCCGTTGAAAAGGGAAGCAAGATGATTTCATCGATGCAAATCAAACTCTCCGCGCCCAAAGTCGGTACATCCGGCCAGACCATCAAAGCAACCTTGCCATACATCAAAACAGACATCCCTATTGTCATTGTCTTTCGAGCGCTAGGTGTTGTGCCGGATCGCGATATTCTCGAACACATCTGTTATGACCCGCGCGACAGGCAAATGCTCGAAATGCTCAAACCGTGTATCGAAGATGCATTTGTGATTCAAGATCGTGAAGTAGCACTTGACTTTATCGGCAAACGTGGATCAGCGACCGGTGTCGTCAAGGAGAAGCGATTGCGGTATGCTCAAGACATTTTGCAAAAGGAAATGTTGCCACACATCACCACCTCGGAGGGATTCGAAACGCGAAAGGCCTTCTTCCTGGGATACATGGTGAATCGACTGCTCTTGTGTGCGCTGGAGCGACGCGATCCTGATGATCGTGATCATTTCGGCAAAAAGCGTATTGACCTTGCTGGACCCTTGTTGGCAGGTCTCTTCCGCATGCTCTTCAAGCGTCTTACAAAGGACGTCTACACCTATATGCAGAAATGTGTTGAAACCTCAAAAGAGTTCAATTTAGCGCTTGCCGTCAAATCCACCACCATCACTGCGGGTCTCAAGTATTCCCTGGCGACAGGTACCTGGGGTGATCAAAAAAAGCAGATGCAGGCGCGTGTTGGTGTGTCACAAGTTCTCAACCGGTATACATTCGCTTCGACCCTTTCTCATCTTCGACGTACAAACACACCTATTGGTAGAGATGGCAAGATTGCCAAGCCACGACAACTCCATAACACACATTGGGGACTTGTCTGTCCTGCGGAAACCCCAGAAGGTCAAGCGTGTGGTCTTGTCAAGAATCTCGCACTCATGTCATACGTCTCTGTGGGTAGTGCGAGTGCGCCCATCATTGAATTCTTGGAGGAATGGGGAATGGAATCTTTGGAAGATTATAATCCAAGTGCTACACCCAACACAACAAAAGTCTTTGTGAATGGTGTCTGGCTTGGTGTCCATCGCGACCCAGCGCATCTCGTTACAACATTGCGGAGTTTACGAAGAAAGATGGACATTTCCCCAGAAGTGTCGGTTGTGCGGGATATTCGAGAGCGTGAGCTACGTCTCTTCACCGATGCAGGTCGAGTGTGTCGACCGCTCTTCATTGTGCATGATGATGAATCTGCTGCTGCATCGGAAATTCCGGCAGAATCTGGCGAGCTTGTGTTGACAAAAGACCACGTTAATCGCATCTCTGCAAGCAGTGATCCCGAGACTGCGCAAGAAGACAAGTTTGGCTGGACGCAAGTGCTGAGCAACGGAATCGCCGAGTACTTGGACGCAGAGGAAGAAGAAACTGTCATGATTGCCATGACGCCTGAAGATCTCGAGGCAACGAAACACATGATGACTGGCTTTGAGCCTGCTGCTGAGGAACTAAGTGATGCGCAACAAGCTGCAAAGCGTTTGCGACCGGCAGTCAACAAGGCACAGCACCTCTGGACACACTGTGAAATTCATCCAAGTATGATCCTGGGTATTTGTGCATCCATCATTCCCTTCCCAGACCACAATCAGTCTCCGCGAAATACATACCAATCTGCTATGGGCAAGCAAGCAATGGGTGTGTTTTTGACAAACTACCAAGTCCGCATGGATACCATGGCAAATATCCTATATTACCCACAGAAGCCGCTTGCGACAACGCGATCAATGGAATATCTCAAATTTCGAGAACTCCCGGCTGGACAAAACGCCATTGTCGCTATTCTATGTTACTCTGGTTACAATCAGGAAGATTCTATGATTATGAACCAGTCATCCATCGATCGCGGATTGTTTAGGAGCATGTTCTACCGAGTCTACCAAGATCAAGAGCAGAAACTTAGTATGAATGAGTTTGAACGCTTCGAGAAGCCTACGCGACAAGCAGTCTTGCGCATGAAGCGGGGCACGTATGATAAACTCGAGGAAGATGGTTTGTGTGCGCCAGGCACACGTATCTCCGGAGAAGATATTATTATCGGCAAAGTTGCACCGCTCGATAAGTCTGCCGCTGATGCCGAGATGGGTGCGCGTACGGCAAGTCACACCATGCGCGATGTATCGACCCCGTTGCGGTCCACAGAGAACGGTATTGTCGATCAAGTCATGGTGTCTACCAATTCAGACAACCTCAAATTTGTCAAGGTGCGTATCCGAGCAACTAAGATTCCACAAATTGGCGACAAGTTTGCTTCTCGGCACGGTCAAAAGGGTACCATTGGTGTGACATACCGAAATGAGGATATGCCCTTCACCTCCGAAGGCACTGTACCAGACCTCATCATCAACCCACACGCCATTCCCTCTCGAATGACGGTTGCCCATTTGGTTGAATGCCAGCTTTCTAAAGTCGGCTCGCTTGCCGGATTTGAAGGTGATGCAACCCCTTTCACTGATGTCACGGTCGAAGCTGTATCTGCTAATCTGCGGGATGCTGGCTATCAGTCGCGTGGCTTTGAAGTCATGTACAATGGACATACAGGCAAGAAACTTGTTGCTCAGGTGTTCCTAGGCCCAACGTACTACCAGCGTCTCAAGCATTTGGTGGATGACAAAATCCATGCGCGTGCACGAGGACCAGTCCAGATTCTCACACGACAGCCTGTGGAAGGTCGTTCGCGCGATGGTGGACTGCGATTCGGTGAAATGGAGCGTGATTGTATGATTTCTCATGGTGTTGCAGGATTCCTCAAGGAACGTCTGTTTGATGCATCGGATGCCTACCGTCTTCACGTCTGTGACTTGTGTGGCTTGCAAGCGATTGCGCAAATCAAGAAGAATCAGTTTGAGTGTCGCAGCTGTCGCAACACGACGAAAATTTCGCAGGTGCATATTCCTTATGCTGCCAAGCTTCTCTTCCAGGAGCTCATGGCGATGGGCATTTCGCCTCGCATGTTTTAGCATTGAGTGAGCATAGAAAGCATTGTACCTATGACTATAATTGTGCGACCCAGTGATCGAATAGGGCCTTGGCGCGTGTCCATACGGGTTCTTCGTCAACCTTCTTGAGTTGCATCAGACTCGGCAGCAGCAAACCGCTGAAGCTTTCACTTGCTTCCCTCGGCAACAGAGATGGCAGATGGTCGATGGCAATGACGCTCACCTCGGGCCCGTTTGTAACGCCCTTCACCGGTACTGTTGGATTTGAAAAGTACGAGTACTCAGAGTAAATGGGGATTGGGCTGTTGGGGTTGGTCGTGTCACAAGACACGTCGCACACCACACGCAGACGTCTTCCTTCGCTGTTGAGTCCATCCAGGTCCACAAATGGTGCAATCGCATCCTTCAAGTAGATGCAATTAACGAAAATGTCCGACTCAATAATCTCCTTGAATGGGCCTCCAGCCTTCGTCTCCGCCATGTCCCACTTCAGGATCTTGTCCTCTGGCAGACCGATATTGCGAGCAAGGGCAACGGCACCGGATCCACAACGACCCAAAGCGCCAATCACCAGAATCTGCGGCAGGTTGTTGCCAGACTGCTTGCTAGCGCGGTTCATCACCTCACGAACATGGTCATTGAGCAGTTGTTCATTGTCGTAATGACTTACTCTTGGAAAAGCCTTGTCAGGATGAAGAATCTGATGCGCCCAAACCTCGACGGCAAGGGCAGCACCTGCGTAGCCGGCATGGTAGCCAAAGGCAGCGACACGCCTACCGTTGTCGTCTTCGAGGAATTCTAGATCGTAGAGGGTCCCCTTGCCCTCCGGGAATCGCTTCAAGACATCCTTCCAACCCCCTTGACGCTTGAAGCAATGTGCAAATTGAATATGCCTGTGCTTGAGCGGAAATGTATCTTCCGGCAACTCCTTCAAACCGATGATGAATGCATCCTCTGGTGCATCTACCCAGCTGCCTGTTTCTGCCAGCTTGACTCCCTCAATGGCCTCGAATTCGTTGTCCTCAAAGATGCGAACATCGGGCTTGGACTTTTCGACCGTAATTTGAAATCCAGCATCAATGAGCTTTCTGGCCGTTGTTGGCGTCAAAGCAGAGCGATGCTCCATTGGCTTGACTTCATCACGAAGCCAGAGATGAGGGCCAGCCATGTCTGGTCGTTGCAGTAGTCGTTGCAGTAGTCGAAGCAGCTGTTAAATCGCGATGAGGCTGATAGCGGAGAAGACAGTCACATTAATGCAGTGAATAAGTACAAGATAGATAGCACCAGATATAGATGCAGTTCAACGACGGGCACGCTTATTGTCTCGTCCATCTCGTCCATCTCGTCCACCGCGGCTCTCTGCATCATATCCGCTTTGCTGACGTTTGCCACCCCGAGCTGGGCTGCGAGGACGGCTTGCACCAGATGGACCATCATCCGCATGGCGTTTGCCCAAGGCTTGCTCTCGAGGCCCAGCACGGCCGCCAGATCTGTTTCCACCACCATCTTCAGGTCCAGGGCGAGCTTGCTCAGGTGCATGCCCATCCCGGCGTCCAGTGCCGGGACCACGATCATGCTTGGCTTGGTTGTGGCGAGGACCGTGACGATCAATAGCACCACCGCTTGCACTTCCACTTCCGCGCGATCGAGGAGGACTGCTGTTGCCCCGCTCGTTGACTTTCAAACGTGAGGCATGCACGGCATGACCTTCTGTGTTGCGTCCCTCACTCAACTTTTCCTCAGCCAAACGCGATGGATGCACATACGGACCAGGCGCAGCTTTCGATGATTCTTCTTTTTGTGAAGACTTCGCTGAAGCGTCAGATCGTTGCGATTGGCGACCATCGCCTCTAGCATAATCTCCCTCGGCCGTAGAGTCCTTGGAAGGAGCTGCAACAGAGTAAGTTTTGCCATTCTCCCGTGATGTTGTCGATCCTGGTACGCGCATATCAGAAGCTCGACGTGGTCCACTAGGTGCTTCCGAAGGAGCATGATCAGGTTTTGTGCGATCCGATGGCTCATTGTGGAGGTGTTGCTGGATTTGCTCTCTGCGTCCAACCTCATCGCGACGTCCGCGAGAATCAGCTTGGCTGTTTGAGCTATCACGGCTTGGAGGACGATCTCGGCCATCTCGCCTTGAAACATCTCTACGAGGTGCATCTCGAACATCCTGCAAATTCCGATCGTCACGTCTGCCACCTCGCGCATCTGAGCCGACCTGTGTGTTCCTAGAACGCCCGCCATCTCCGCGAGCCGGCTCTTGTACTCGCCAATCCCTTGATGTACGGTCGTCACTCCGGCCAGATCTTGGTTCTGGGCGAGCATTCTTGACGGGCGGCCCATTGAGTCGTCCAGGCTCCAGGTCCGATATTGGTGGCGGCATGTTGCGGCTCGAGCGATTGTCCGAAAGAAGCAGATCCTTTTCTCGCCTAGCAGGGTCGCGGTCTGCTGGGCGATCAGATGGCTTCTCTGTTCGAGGTGAAGCTGTCCGTGAATTGGGTCGAGAATGCTGTGAACCACGGATTTGATCGACTTGGCTTCCACGAAGCGAATCTTTCGGGGAGGAAGCGACACGAACTCTGGGTGAAGACGAAGCACGCTCTTCGCTTACCACTGCAGGTGTGTGTGTTCCGTCAGGTTGCGATTCCTCACTACGCTTTGAGTGCACTGCTTTCGGACTTTTTGGCATCTCAGACATAGGCTGTGGCATGCCACTCTCTGGCTCGAAGGGCGATGCAGTAGCCTTGAGCTGGGATGGCGATGTTGCAGGAGTTGACTGCTTTGAGGCTTCACCAGCTACCGCAGACTGCTTTCCAGGTACATCAACCCAGCGTCCTTGTTGTCGTTTGAGAACAGCCTTGTAACTTAGCGCCCTAATCTTAAGCCCTTCGCGCGTCTCACTTGAAATGAGACGATCGACGTCGCGAGAGATATTACTGCCAACCCATTTGAAGTGCGGGTACGAGGCAGACATCTTTTCGAGCACAATCAAAATGTTGCGAATGTGCATGAACTCCTTGGAGCCAGAACACGTTTTGACGCACGTCCAAAGTGAGCGGTGGAATTTGTACCACATGCTCTTATATTGTTCGAAAGACATGACCAAAGAATCCTCTCCTTGCGACTTCGGTGCAGTATGGAGGACGGGCATAGCATTGTAGGTGCTTTCGGTTGATTGCAGCTTGTTGAGGGTTTTGAGGACTTCGTTGAGGAACTTGCCCAGATTCTCAACTTCGCGCTCAGTCGACGTGAAGATTGACGTAGACAAATGAGCGCCGAAGAGTTCCTCGTAAACGTGCATCATGGATAAGTTGGATACTTTTGTCTGATGGAGGAAGGCAATGAAACGCGCGCAATAGCTGGCATCGTTTGGTGAGACAAGCGCTCTGGGTAAGATGCAATGTTGCAGGAACGAGTGGGCACGCGAAGCATGCGCCTCCTCATCTGTCGTCATAGCATACCAAGTCGCTTGTTCTTTTACCAAAAGATTCATGATGAAATCATGATTTTGCATTTGACCCTTCATTTCTGCGTGCAAGCCTGGAATCAGTGCTTCGAGCCGTTTGACTTCTGCCTCCTTTGCTCGGATTGCTGTGTATGTATCTTCCTTATTGACCTGTTGATTCTCCTTGATGCTGTTTCGAATGGCTTTGATCTCCTTGGCGTAGCGCTCAATTGGAACACTTATATCGTACAAGTCTAGTGACCAGAATGTGGTATACAGACGTGGCGGGAGTGTATTCCATGTTGCTTCCGGCAAGAGGTCCATGATACTATCAGTCAAATCGCTGATGATTGGATGGAGGTCAATGAGCGGTATCGCAGGTTTAGCTTCTTCCATTGCCGATGATTCCATCAGGTTATCCTCTGGTTGCTCGTCCTTCATCTCAATATCCTGAGTCATCCCTGAATTAATATCATCTTCACCTCGACCAGAGCTTGGGACAGAAGTGAGATCGTCATTCTTGTCCTCCACATAAAGTTCCTTGGCTTCTTGCATCTTTTCCACTTTCCCGGCATCGGCTTGATTGGCCTTTGCAGTTTTCTTTGATCCGTTAGCGGCACCCTCAAATTCAGCCGTTTTTCTGAGATGTGCGCTGGTCTTCATATTGTAAGCGCGCACAGCCGCCAGCAAAACTGGTCGAGCAATCATGAAAGCGACAACAGGTTGTAAGTTTGCTCCGATGACCAGATCTGAGATGCTCGGCATCGCAAGCTCATTCAACCGGCCCTTCAAGTAGGTCGAGAGTAAATCGAGGTACTGAATGAGGATAGAATGACTGGTATCTTGAAGATTCGCAAGCAACTTGACGAGTAACGTCTCTTCTTGAATGCGGTAAATGCTGCAATCGCGCTGATATCCAATCATAAGCGCAAAAGGCACTGTGAGGCCCGTCCGTTCAAGGGCATCGAGTAAGCGCAAAGCCGTCTTAGCCGTCACTTCTTGACGCTCGTTGATGAGCGACAATGCTTCCGCTCTGAGCAACGGCCCACCAGTACAGCCTAGTAATTGCTCCTCTGATAGATCAGAACTGGGTCGGATACCGCCCATTTCTGTTATGAAATCCTGAAGAATGATAAGATCAAAGGCATTGTCAATTTTGAGCTGCTTGGCGACGTAAGTCACGATAGGTACTGGATCCAGATGACTGTAGCGTTTGTAGATCTTGGCCGTAAAGGATGAAAGACTCTGAAGCCAATGTGCAACGCTCGTACCGTCTTCCTTTAGGCGCCGCTTGATGTTGTTGGAGAGCAAAGTAAGAAGAATATATGCAAGGACATCAAACGTCATAAAGGTGAAGTAACGACTCGCCTCAATGACTACCTCGACCAAGTTGTCATAAGATTCAATTTGATTGAGTGCAATCGACAAGACCACGCAGGGATTCGAGTGCGATGATTTTGAGAGCAATCGGCCAAATTCGGGAATATTGGTCTTAGAGATACGTCTCAGTGTGCCCTTTGTCTCCTTTTCCGTCTTAACGAGCTGTACGCGAAGTTCCGGGATAGTTTTGTAGAGGGATGTGTGCCATTCGCCATACAGCGAATAACGTTGCTCGCGATCATAGCTTTCCACAAGCTTATAGACATCGTTGACGACAGCTGGATTGGTCTCCAATAAGGAAAGCGCCGGCAGCAGGGAAGCCCGAAGCACAGTGAGCCAAAAATCTCGCAGATCAGGTTGTTCGCGTATTGCTGTGTAGCCAACAAGTGCAATTTTCGAAAGCAACTTGGCGTGTCTGTGAATATGCACGCCCGCTAAGCGTAGGTACGGCATGACGAGCTCGCCAAAATTGGTGAAGCTGTCGCATACTTGTAGTTGGCTGCTAGATTCGTCATAAAAGAAACGCTCAACAAGTTGAGGTGTGCTGAATGTGGGGTTTGGATTGAGGACATGCCGAATGCGGGGTGCTGGTGGGAGAATCAACCTTGAGTCGCGATACTTTGTATCGCTTGAGAATGCCTTTCCTTGTCTGAGACTTGCCATGACTTCAGGCGTATACTGTTGTTGCGGCCTTAGTTGGTCTGCAATCGGGTGGAGAACCTGCCCAATGAGAGTACAAAAGGAGTCGGCCATGGCTGGATATAACCCAAGCAAGAAAGGATACTCTGCGAGCAGGAACATGACTTCACGAATAGAACCGACGGCAATAAGTGCATGCACCAGCTGTTGCCTGTGGCTGACTGGTTTGATGACTGCTTTGATCGCTTCTTGAGGCGCGTCAATCTGCATCGGCTCTGCTTCTTGTAGTGGTCTTGCTGAAGCTGCCGCTGCGTCGTCATCATCCGCCAAAGCTCCGGCCATCTACTGTTAGAGGGCATCTCGAAAGCGAACAAACATACGGCGAGCATAGTTCCACCACGCGCTTTATCCTTCTCATTGTCGAGTTGCTCTCGATACAGGCGCTTGCCATCTGCAAAAGTCTCTTCATCCGGTGCGAGATGCGGCCAGAGATCCGTCAATTTTAGCATACCTTCTTTGATCCAGAGCGCCATAAGGAAAAGTAATCCCTGCGCATCATCTTCGCCTGTCAATCCAGCAAACTTGAAACCCATGATTTGTGCAGCATTGGTGTTTCCCGTGCGTCCGCTCAAGTCGGCTGAACAAGTGCAAGGCCGCACGGGTTGTTGATCATGAAGGAACCAAGGTGAGATTTTGAAAAAGGCGAGCAAGAAGCGCCAATGACTTGCTAGTTGTTTTGCTGCAAGATCCGTAAGAACGTCTAAAACACGATTAGGATCAAGGTCGAAGAAACCAATGAGAGACTGAATATTGGTCATGAGCTGTTTCGCACGAGGTGCAGCTGCTTCGTTGAGCGTCACTGCGACGAATGCATCGAATTCAGCGACGAGTTTGCTGTAGCCTTCGTTCTCCTCTCTGAGCAGGTTGAACTTTTGTTGCTTGTAGAGCAGAGCTGTGCGGAATCTGATTTCGCGTTTGCTAAAGGCTTGAGCATCCGGGATCAATTTTGCATGCTGAAGGAGAGCTGGGTCGAGTCGTTCACAAAGGACGTCTCTGTCTAAAAATCCAGTCGACTGCGAAAAGCACATTTAGCGTCGATTTCTTCATTAAAAACCTTCTTGTTCAAGCAAAGCGACACAACCAAAGGAACGCACACACACTAAACGATCCTTCCTCAAGTTTCTCGACAATCGCCAAAGGGTTCGCGAGCGAAGCTAGATTGATAATGGAAAAAGTGGAGACGCCCTGGTGGTTGCGCGCGCAATTTGCAGACAAAAGAAGGGAGAGGAGGTGTTACTGACGTTGAGATGTTGCACGAGGCTGCCAAGTCGAGCGAAACGTTCGCTTGCTTCTTTATTCGCTGCATCGCCGTCTAGATCATGGACTGCACCGATTGTCGAGGCACGCCAGAGACAATCGATAAGCGCGCCGCTTAGCTGGCCAGACTCTTCAATTTGCTCTGCAGCAAGCTGATCGAGCCGACGTTCGGCATCCTGTGGCCCGCAGCGATCCAGAGCAATATCGTCAACGAGCGTTTGTAGCTGAGCAATTTGTCGGAACATGCGTGTGTCTTCCATGATGCCTAATTTTCCTTGCAAGGTGATTAACGAGCACTTGCAGTGAAGCAGTACTCTTCTCCTGCAAGAATGCAGCTACGTGAGGTCGATAGGCAGCAGCTGTACGCCGGTCGCAGAAGTTGTTCACTTTCTTGACGTTGTTTCTCTGAACTATTCAACGACCACAAATTACTGGTACTGAACAAGGACAAGCAAGAAGAGGCGCTGCCATGATATCAAGCTTGCGCAACTGGAGAGAGCACCTCACGCCGGTCTCCGCTAAATCAGACTTCAAAGAGACCGGTCAACTCTCACCCGAAGCATTTGTCCAAGCGGGCGACTACCTCGTCCATCAATTCCCAACATGGTCATGGCAGGCTGCGCAAGATGACAGGGTCCTACGTGATTTCTTACCAAGAGATAAACAATACCTCATGACGCGCAATGTTGCCTGTGCTGCTCGCGCAGATGCCGTGTTGAGGGATACGCAAGAAGAGGAAGAAACGGAGGATGGCTTCGTGAATACATTCAGTGCTGGCGCTGATCAAACCGTCGCGGATGTTCCTGATATGACGGCTCTGTCGCTTGATTCTAATGCGATTAGCAAGACAAGTCTGGCGACGGCGACGGCGCCTGTGCAAGAGTACAAGGATACACCGATGGAAGCACTCCCTGATCTAGACGACTTTGCCCTACCAGACGACGAAGACGACCCATCCGCTCTGCGACCCAGTAATATTGTTTCAACACGCACATATGACTTGTACATTACCTATGACAAGTACTACCGAACACCTCGGATGTGGCTATTCGGTTGGAGTGAGCACGGAACTCCTCTGACGGTGCATGAGGTGTGGCAAGATATCAGTGGTGATCATGTGGGTAAGACTGTCACCATGGAAGGATTCCCTCATTCTGCGAGTGGTCAGCAAATGGCGAGTGTGCATCCCTGTAAGCATTCTTCTGTCATGAAGGTATTTATTGAACGGGCGAATGAGCAGGCACTGGCTAAGCAGCGGAAGGAGAAGCAGCAACGAGGGAATGTTGCCGCTGGCAATGAGGAGGAGGAAGCGAGGATGGAGGAGGAGGGGATACGGGTTGATCAGTATCTGGTCATCTTCCTCAAGTTCATTGCGACCATCACCCCCACAATTGAGCATGAGAGCGGGGCCTTCTATATGTGAGAATCTGGTGATAACATGGGTTACTGGTAAGGATAGCGACTGCGATAGCGTTTACTTGTGTATCGATCAATGTACAGCATGACGTCGAGGGGGAACACGGAGGCGAACAAACACTCATCGCCACTCAAGAGCTTTGGCTGGACTCATTAACATAGATCGGAGTGCTTCTCTGCTTAAGGAGACCTTTCTCTTGCCTGCTACCACTTCAGTCGTCTCATCATGCTCCAACATCTCCTCATAGGCACAAGCGGAACCGCCCTCTACCAGCTGGCATTCGATCCGATCGACGCTACTCTATCTACAGTCAGTAGCCTTCACGTCGAAGCACCCACCTGGGTCACGCTTGATCCACTTACAAACGCTATCCTTGCCAATTCGGAGGTGGAGACCGATCCACACGGTTCCATCTCCTTCTTCCCTGCCTTGCCTACGAAACAAACGGCAGGTAGCATCGCTTGGCACACCTCGCCTGGGTGGATAGCTAACACAACAACGAATGGAACAGCCTATTGCAGTATTGCTTATCGAGGTAATAGACCCTTCTACATGGCAGCCAACTATGCTGGTGGTACGGCAGATGTATTTGATGCTCATGGCACACTGACGGATACACGCGCGTATCATGGTTCAGGTCCCTTTCCTGGCCGACAAACCTCTTCCCACGCACATCAGATTACTGAGGATCTATGGGGGCAGTCTGTGTATGTGTGCGATCTGGGTGGTGATCAAGTCCATGTATATGCATTGGATGAGCAGGGTAAGTTGCACGAGCAAGAGAGTATTCGAATGGAGCCTGGTCAGGGGCCTCGACATGTCGCCTTCAATCCGCGCCACAAGGTAAGCGAGTTAGTCACTGTATGGCTCAGACTAACAGCCAGGACCTAGTCTACATTATCTGCGAGCTGAGCAACGACGTTGTCCTGTTCCGTCGTGCAGGCAGCACTTGGCAGCGTGTCCAGACAGTGAAGCTACTCGATGATCACATTGCAAAGGTGAAGGCACCACGCTTCCAGCAACCACCCTCTGCCGCTGCCATCCTGATCACAGCCGATGCTCTACAATTGCTTGCAACTGTCCGTTATATCCCATTCAAGGAGGATGCTGATATTCTTGTGAGTATACAGCTGGGAGGAGATGGATTGATGGAAGTGGCGAACATGAAGACGCACGACACACACTCTGTCGGTCCACGCGCTCTTGGCCTGTCAAAGGATACACAGCAGCGTTATGTCGCTGCAACATTTACGGAGGCTGACTCTGTGCGTATTTATGATCGCTTGGATCCGTCCTTCAAGCTGGTTGCACAACTGGAGATCAAGGGTGCCTCTTCTGCAGTGTTCATCTGAGCAACAGGTATCGCGGCACATCTGACCATCAAAGTATATCGTGACACATCTGACCATCAAAATATATCGAGACACATCTGAACAAGTATGCCTAAACACAAGTATACCCAAGATGTGACCGACAAGTATATCGAGATACATCTGAAGAATACCTTTAATAAGAAAGTAGTTTGCTACCCATGTCTTTCTCTGTCTCTTCCTATGCAGTCCAGATTCGCTTGATACCCTCCGTCAAGCCAACATCGTTTGTTTCGAACTCATAAAACCCAACAAGCACAGTTCCCGTTGCTAGCCTCAACAACCACTTGAACCCCGAACTCACAAATGTGCCGTATTTTCGGGTTGGTACGTAGTCGGTGATGCATGCATCAAAGCCGATATGGGAGTGAATGACGAGTGCAGACACGAGCAGTGCATCGGTCACTGGGTTAAGGGAACCAACAGCGAACGGTGCGATGGTGAGGGGGATGAGTGCGACGGAAACACCTCGCTCAAATGCCCAGTGGTAAGAGCCATGTGCCTTGTCTGAGACGTTAGTCTTTGCTGGTACAGGATAGAATGGGCGGAAAAGCATACTTGGTTCGGGAAAGGTGACTGGGTCATTGACTGTTCCCTTGACGACTTGAGGACCTGCAGGGCCGATCTGGTTCGGGCGTGCTAGTGGGCTGTCAGTCTATTCATTTCTAGTAAAGCAGACGGTGGACAGAGACCACGGGATACCCCGCGTAAGCAGAGTCTGTATTGCGCCTGTGATTTGTGCTTACTTGTGTGGATCTGTACGGCTCGCTGGATGAAGGGAGATGTGCGTGCGCCTTGCCTGAGGAGTGCTGGGCTGAGCATGGTCCTGAGTGCACTCATGGTCGCTCTCGTGTCTCTCTGCAGTGTCCCAGCAGCAGTACAAAGTGAGTGTCTCCCTGCCCGTTCCGCGCTGGGGTTAGGGCGCTGCAGGATGGCCAGGAAAGAAGCAAGCAAGAGACTCCGACGCACACAGAAAGCACTCGACCAGCAAGAGAGCAGCCATGTTCTCAGCCCGTCTCTTGCGACAGGCACCCAGGCACCTCGTCAGGCAACACCGTCTCCCTTCCACCCGATCCCTCGCTTCGCAAACTAGCACTATCCCCCAGCAAAAGACAGAGACCACCACCCTCTCCAATGGCTTCACCATCGCTACGGAACACACGCCCTCTGCACAGACTGCAACGGTCGGCGTGTGGATCGATGCTGGGTCTCGTGCTGAGACGGAGAAGTCCAATGGTTCTGCCCATTTCCTCGAACATCTCGCTTTCAAGGTATCTTTCGCTCTTGAACGATGCACATGGTTTGCTAACTGACAAGGGTACCGGCAAGCGATCGCAGAAGGATCTGGAGCTAGAGATTGAAAATATGGGAGCTCACCTCAATGCCTACACTTCCCGCGAACAGACCGTTTACTATGCCAAATCATTCAAGGCAGATGCAGCAAAGACGGTGGATGTGCTTGCAGATATCCTGCAAAACTCAAAGCTCGAGCCGGCTGCCATTGAACGGGAACGCGATGTCATTCTCAGAGAGCAGGAAGAGGTCGACAAACAAACTGAGGAAGTGGTGTTTGACCATCTTCATGCCTCTGCCTTCCAGGGACACCCTCTCGGTAGGACCATTCTCGGCCCAAAGGAAAACATTGAGTCCATTGGCAAGCAGGATTTGAGTGACTACATCAAGACCAACTACACTGCCGACAGGATGGTGCTTGTAGGTGCAGGTGGTGTCCCACACGAAGAGCTTGTCAAGCTTGCCGAACAGCACTTTGGCAAGATCCCTTCTTCCGGTACCAGCAATGCTATTGGTTCTCCTCGTGGTGAGAAGCCCCAGTTTATTGGATCAGAAATAAGATTGCGTGATGATACCATGCAAACTGCCAACATCGCTATCGCTGTGGAAGGTTGTGCTTGGAATGACCCAGACTACTGGCCCATGCTCGTTTGTCAAGCCATCATCGGTAACTACGATCGGGCACTCGGTTCTGCACCACACTTGGGCTCCAAGTTATCCACAATTGTGCATGCCAACAAGCTCGCCAACTCGTTTATGAGTTTCTCAACATCGTACAGCGATACCGGACTATGGGGAATCTACCTCGTTTCTGAGGACTTCGAACATCTCGATGATCTCGTACACTTTACCCTTAAGGAATGGTCGAGGTTGTCCATTGCCGTGACGGAAGCTGAAGTGGAACGTGCAAAAGCCCAGCTCAAGGCTTCGTTGTTGTTGGGCTTGGATGGAACGACGCAAGTGGCAGAGGATATTGGTCGTCAGATCGCAACGACCGGTCGGCGTATGTCTCCATTTGAATGTGATCAGCATCTTGCCAAAATCACGGCAGCGGATGTCAAGGCTGTCGCAAAGGCAAAGATTTGGGATGCAGAGATTGCAGTGAGCGCTGTGGGTCGCATCGAAGGGCTGTTCGACTACAACCGGATCCGTGCAGACATGTCGCTCAACCGATACTAGACCCAGTGTGTCTGTGCGTTATAGATCACCGTAAACAAAAGTACGTCGCACCTTGCTCGTCGTCCGTGACAATCTTTGTTGCGCATTTCAGTGATCGCCAAAGGCGCAGTCGATAGAACAAGACGCACTCCCCAGACTCAGGACTTGAGTCTACTGACAACCACAGGGATAGATAAGCATCGTCAGGGTACGGGGTCATAGAGACACAAGGGCCAAAGTATCATCCCATACCCGGTGCGTTTCAGCTCAAACGGCGCTTCAGCGCGTGCATATAACTGCAATAGCCTTCCAAAAGCGCATCTACATAGGAGATCACAGCAACAGCGACACGGAGCCCGGCCCTTCTTTCATCAAGGCATGTCAGTCACAGCTGTCATTCCGTGCTATGGTAAATACCTCCCTTCATCTGCCCAGCGCAAGAAATGAGATCAATGGACTAACAAGTGCAAATAGGCATGACTTGTAAGAGCTGCACGAGCGCCGTTGAAAGCGCACTAGGCGCACTCCCGGGCGTTCAACACGTCACTGCCTCTCTAGCGGACGATCAAGTCAGCGTCACCTATCACGGCCACAAAGTGAGCCGTGCGCGCCTTGTTGAAGCTGTGGAAGATGCAGGCTTTGAAACGACGCGTTTGGAAGAACAAGAAAAGGATGATGACTACGATACGGCCGACACGACGCGTCTCTTGGCCGCTTCAGCGTCATCGCCCATGGAAGCGGCTGCCTTGACAACGACAATTATTGCGATTCAGGGCATGACTTGCGGTTCCTGTACTGCTGCGATTGAGTCACAACTCACACCATCCCTTATTCCAGGCCTGAAAACATTCAGCGTGAGCCTGATCAGTGAACGTGCAAGCGCGACCCATGATGCTGCCCTTTTCTCAGCCGAAGCATTGGCGGAACGCATTGAAGATTGTGGATTCGATGCAACGATTGTTTCCTCAGTCCAAGAGTTCGCAGAAGCGGTCGGTGGCATCAAAGCAGAAGAAGCAACAGTCTTGCGAATCTATGGTATGACCTGTGCGTCCTGTGTCAATAAGGTCGAGCAGGGGCTTTTACGCATCCCCGGTGTTACTCAAGCAGCAGTCAATTTGCAACTTGAAGAGGCAAAGGTCACCTTCATGCCTGATCAAGTCGGTCTGCGTGATTTAGTCGACGGTATTGCTGCATTGGGCTTCGATGCGCTCTTGGCAGATCGGACAGATGACGGTGCGCAACTTGAAAGTCTCGCACGAACGCGAGAAACGCGTGAATGGCGACGCCATTGGATACAGTGCTGTGCCGTGGCCGTTCCCCTGTTTCTCCTCAACAAAGTCTTTCCGTACTGCCCTCCTTTGCGCAAATTCCTGGGCATACGCGTCTTACTTCCTGGACTGCATCTCGTGGATGTTGTCAGCTTGCTGCTTACTGTCGTATTACTCGCTGGTGCAGCAAGACGATTCTATCAATCTGCTTACAAGAGTCTTAAACATGGCTCAGCGACCATGGACGTTCTCATTGTCCTTGGCGTCTCTGCATCTGTCGCATTTTCAATCTTATCCATGGCGGTGTCGATACTCACTTCATTCAAGGGTCATACAGCCACTTTCTTTGATACAGCGGGTATGTTGCTGACCTTTGTCTCTTTTGGAAGGTTTCTCGAGAACAAGGCAAAAGGTGCTACCTCAACAGCACTCTCACGGCTTATGTCCCTTGCTCCTTCGTCAGCAACGATCTACGTTGGCAAAGACGGCGAGAAGCAAGGAGCCGAACGGGTTGTTGCTACTGAACTCATTCAGATTGGAGACGTTGTTCTGCTTCGACCAGGTAGTAAAGTACCAGCAGATGGAATCGTGGTTGCAGGCGAGTCGTTTGTCGATGAATCCATGGTTACAGGGGAAGTCGAACCACTGCTTAAACAAGCCGGGTCTTTGGTGGTAGCAGGCACGGTCAATGGTCATGGCAGTATTGATTTTCGTGTTCAGCGAGTTGGTAAGGATACGCAGCTCTCACAGATTGTTCAGCTGGTACAGGATGCACAGACGAGTAAGGCGCCTATTCAACGATTCTCAGATCAAGTCGCCGGGTATTTCGTACCTTGTGTGATATTTTTGGGAGTCTTGACATTCATGGCATGGATGGTACTTAGTCATGTTCTCGCCTCACCACCTGCCATCTTCTTGGATGCAGGACCTGGCGGGAAGGTGATGACGTGTTTGAAATTGTGCATCTCTGTTATTGTTGTTGCTTGTCCCTGTGCATTGGGCCTAGCAACGCCTACGGCCGTCATGGTTGGGACAGGAATGGCAGCATCCCAAGGTGTCCTTATCAAGGGCGGTGCAGTCCTTGAACGTGCGACACAAGTCACTCGTGTGGTGTTTGACAAGACGGGTACCTTAACATTAGGACAGATGACTGTTCAGCGATTTTGGATGACGAGCACATGGCAAGATCGAGTGCAGTTATGGTGGACACTGGTGGCTGCTACAGAACAGCCTTCTGAACACCCAACTGGACACGCTCTTGTGCGTCATGCAAAAGATGTGTTGAACTTGGCTGTCCACGAAATGATCTCAGCAACAACGGCTGGCTTCGAAGCGGTCTCCGGCCGTGGTGTACAGTGTACTGTACAGGTAGAAGGCACATCCTACGAAGTCGTCATTGGCAATGCTCTGCATCTCGAATCACACGGATTGAAGCCTGAACAAAATGATTCATTGGCAAACAGCGTCCATGATGGACAAACCTGTGTTTTTGTCGCCATCAATGGTGTCTATGCAGGGTTCTTGGGTTTATCTGATCAAATTAAGCAAGATGCCGCAGCGACGGTCATGGCTCTCAGGCGAATGGGCAAGCAAGTCTTCATGGTGACAGGCGATCAAGTAGCAAGTGCCCATCGTGTTGCAAAGGAAGTCGGCATCTCATCTGATCAAGTCTGGGCCGGGATCGTTCCGGGAGGTAAGCAAGAACTTATTCGAGCCATGCAAGCAGAAGGTGATGTCGTCGCCATGGTGGGTGATGGCATCAATGACTCGCCTGCACTCGCCACGGCTGATATTGGAATCGCAGTTGGTAGTGGCACGGATGTCGCTATTGAAGCTGCTGATATGGTGCTTATGCGTCGTGGTGCCATTCTAGATGTTCCTGTGGCTTTGCTGCTATCGAGTGCCATCTTTGGCAGGATCAAACTCAACTTACTCTGGGCGTGCATCTACAATCTCATTGCCATACCTTTCGCCATGGGATTCTTCTTGCCTGTAGGACTGCACCTGCATCCAATCGTCGCTGCTGGTGCCATGGCCTTTTCAAGTGTCAGTGTTGTCTGTTCTAGTCTGCTGCTCAAGTACTGGCAGGCTCCCCATTGGCTTCGGGAGCTTGAGGACGGCGGTAGTATGCAGTTTGAAGACGGCGCAGGCAAGAAATTTGTGCTCTTTAGGCGCGTCAGGGCTTTGTTCTCCCAGGCTGGGTATTCGAAAGTGGGTGATGAGGAGATGCAAACGATGCCAATGGTACGCTGAGTGCCTGTAGCATACCCAAATATGTATTCCATATGTATGACTTTACGACCTTCCCATCTGGAAATCTCGTTGCTTTGTTTTCTGTTTTTGTGTCACCCTCGCACAGAGTGACCAAAGACCAAGCAGACTATACTGCTCTGCCGTGTGCCTGAGTATGGACAGGATGGCAGACAGCTCCAAGTACGCATATCAAGGCTACAGGCAAGACGAATTGCCCATCACTCACCACAATCTCTCCGACGACGAAGATGAGAATTATATACCCATGCGTGCTGGCATTCAAGCACTCGGCACAACTGCATACACTGGCTATCAACCGCCTGCAGAAGACGCAGAGTACGAGGAAGAGCAAGGTTACACTAACGCAGGAGATCTCGGACAAGGCTATACCCTTGAAGATACACAAGCAGGCGCTTATGACTCTGATGCCGAGCGAACTGTCGGCGCTAGGTCGCCTGTAACGGACAAGTACGACTTTTTGCGAAAGGATGCCGAGGCAAACCGTGCTGCATCTGCATCCTCACATACTGAGACAGATCCCGAGGAAGCTTTTAGAAGACGGCAATTGACGCTGCGTCGAGGGCATACTCGCAAGGTCAAGCTCGTCAATGGGGACATCTTTTGTTCCGACTACCCGTAAGTGAGATGTCTCTCAAGACCTGCTGACAGATAGTGTGCCGTTGCCCATTCAAAATGCTGTACAAGAGAAGTACCGTGACCCCGAGTCTGGCTCTGAGGAATTTACGCACTTGCGTTGTACGTCTCTCCCCTAGTTTGCTCTCAAGACTAACACTAGATACCCGCGCAACATGCGACCCCAACGACTTTACCCAAAAGAATGGCTACAATCTGCGACCAGCCATGTACGAGCGCAACACGGAACTCTTGATTGCCGTCACTTACTACAATGAAGACAAAGTCTTGACAGCGCGAACCTTACATGGCATCATGCAAAACATCAGGGACATCTGCAATGACAAGAAGAGTAACTTCTGGAATCGCACCTCCCCAGCCTGGCAAAACATTGTCGTATGTCTGGTTTTTGATGGCATTGATCCATGCGACAAGGAGACGCTTGACTTGCTTGCCACCATTGGCATCTACCAAGACCACATCATGAAGGGCAAAATCGATGGACAAAAGCCAACGGCTCATATCTTTGAGTACACCACACAACTCTCAGTCAACGAAAAGCTCCACCTCGTCCGCCCAGCTGCCAACGATGATGATGCCCTGCCACCAGTCCAATTCATCTTTTGCTTGAAGCAAGACAATGAAAAGAAGATCAACTCTCACCGCTGGCTTTTCAATGCCTTTGGTAAGATTCTAAAACCAGAAGTCTGTGTCTTGCTTGACGCTGGTACAAAGCCCGGCAAAAAGTCCATCTACCATCTATGGAAGGCCTTCTTCAACGATCCAAACTTGGGTGGCGCTTGTGGCGAGATTCACGCCATGCTTGCGCGTGGCAAGAACCTCATCAATCCATTGGTGGCGACGCAAAACTTTGAGTACAAAATGTCCAATATTCTCGACAAACCTCTCGAGTCCAGTTTCGGCTATGTCTCTGTCTTGCCGGGTGCATTTTCAGCGTATCGCTATCGTGCAATCCAAGGACGTCCTCTTGATCAGTATTTCCGTGGCGATCATTCTCTTGCAACAACTTTGGGCGACAAGGGGGTCAATGGGATGGGCATCTTCAAGAAGAACATGTTTTTGGCAGAAGATCGAATCTTGTGTTTTGAGCTTGTTGCCAAGGCCGGTGCAAGATGGAAGTTAACGTACGTCAAAGCCTCGCAGGCAGAGACAGACGTTCCGGAGGGTGTTGCCGAATTCATCTCGCAGCGTCGTCGTTGGCTCAACGGATCCTTTGCAGCGAGCATCTACGCCATGGTACACTTCCCGCGTCTCTATCGTTCCGCGCACAATCCGTTCCGCATGTTCATCTTCCATGTTCAACTGCTCTACAATGTTTGCTGTACCATCTTTTCGTGGTTCGCCCTCGCCAACCTCTGGCTCACCTTTTCTGTCGTTATCCAGCTCACCAGTCAGCAAAATCCTTTCTTTGGCAAAAGTGCTTGTATGACCTGTCATGAGATTCAGCTCGGCTCCCGCAACGGCACCTTGCTGTGGGATGCCACCACAAACCTCATTACAGGACCTAGCGAGATTTTCAACAAAGCACTCGGGCATAACGTCGCAAATCCGTTCGTGGAAAAGGCAGTCAATTGTGTTTGCGCTACAGATGTCATCAATCTGGTCGTGGAATACCTCTACCTTGCCTTTATTCTCCTGTCCTTCTTGCTAGCGCTTGGCAATCGTCCCAAAGGCAGTACACGCACCTACTCAAGTGCATTTGCTGTATTCGGTGTCTGTCAACTCTACCTGCTCGTTTGCTCCTTCTACCTGGCCATCAACTCACTTATTCGCGTTCAAAGCGTTGGTCAATTCTTCAGTGACTTTTTCGTGCCTGGTGGACAGGGTGTGATTGTGATAGCACTACTCTCCACCTTTGGCCTCTACTTCCTGGCAAGCGCACTATATTGGGATGCTTGGCACATGCTACACTCTTTCCCTCAGTATTTGCTGCTTGCTCCGTCTTACATCAACGTTCTGAATGTCTATGCATTTTGCAATACGCATGATGTGACTTGGGGCACTAAAGGCAGTGATAAGGCTGATGTCCTTCCAGATGTCGCAACGCGCAGTGCTGTTGCTGCTAAAGATGCTAAAGGCGCTGCGATTGTTGAAGAAATTGAGCGAGAGCAAAGTGAGATTGACGTTGCCTTTGAAGCGACTGTCAAGCGTGCACTTGCGCCACTCAAGCCTGCTGTGCCTGCTGGAAAGCCTTCCCTTGAAGATGGTTACAAGGCTTTCCGGACTCGACTCATCATTGCCTGGATCTTCACGAATCTTGCACTCATCCTGGGATTCACATCGACCGATATCCAAAGCAACTTAGGTCTGGCATCATCAGCAAGCTCTCGAACGGTGATTTATTTCAGCTTCATTCTTTGGGTCACGGCAATCCTGTCCATGATTCGATTCTTGGGATGTGTCGTCTTCTGTTTCAAGACGGGTGTGTTTGCCCTTCCTGGCCTTTCAAAGAAGTAGGAGGGTTTCTTTTGCATCATTCGGTTTTCTAGCACATGTCTTTTTGCGTATACACTAATCAACCATTCAACCTTTGTTTCAATTATATAGCATTGAGCATCTTAATGCACTCTCGCGTGGCGACTCGGAATTCTCGACGCCTATAGCTAGACACAGGCTTCAGTGTGATGGGCGCAGCAGGTCTGCGTTCCATCCCAGATTTGTCAGGTCGTCGGGTATCGTGTTCTTCCTGCAAAGCTTGTTGTAGTGCCTCCAGCAAGATCATCTTGTACGTCGCCAGTTGTGCCTCATCCATCACCATCAGTGCTGCATCCTTGACTGGACCATCGACATTGCATCGTCCTAAAAAGGCGCCAAAGATAAGAATGTATGTTTTCATCACGATGATCCGTCCGGTTGTGGTAAAATCACTCGTGCCTAGTCGTGCAGCATACACATTCTGTGTCTTTGCCCCCATCAGTGCCGCAGTGCGTTCCTCCGGTGTGAATAAGCCTTGCTTAAACAAGTTGCCGCGTGTCGGTGCGCCTGCTTTATCCTTTGCACCGGCAGCTTGTGCATCGAGGGTACTACAGTGTGACAACATCAAAGCACACAACAACTCGCCTCGTCGTAGTGCCGATCGCTTGAGAGACTTGTCATCATGCTTAAGCGCTTCTTGGAGCCAGCAAGATAACAGTGCAAGGAATTGTCCAAGATGTTTCGGACCTGCAGAACCACTCAAGGCTGTAGGACCTGCTGATTCTTGTGCAAGAGCATTGAGCCATTCGTATTCATTGAAGTGAAGGAGTTTCCCTGTACGCTTGCCAAGAGAGGTAGGTTGACCTGAAGCAGCGGCGAGCGTTGTAGCGGTATCCGCAACCAGATGCATCAATCGAATACGAAGTGGCAAACTCGCTTGATGTCCCCAAAGAGCCGCCGAGTCATGCTTGATGGTTGCATTAGGTCTGTAATCGCCATCACTGTTGTAGTCAAGGGTTGCTGTTACTGGACTCTCGTCGTCGCTGCTATCATCTCCCCTTTTCGTCGAAGTTGGGAAGCTTGCAGCAGCACCAGAACGTTCGATAAACTCAGAGAAGCATGCATCTTCACGCTCTGCGCCACACGCGAGTACAGACATACCATTTTGTACCGCATTGCGCTTCCGAACAAGCTTTGGGATGGCAATTCTATCATGCGTGTCACTCTGTGGTCGCCAGGGGTCATTAGGCCAATCGACTTGATCGCATTGTAAATCCACCAGTAGTGCTTTCGCCAGTGTACCAGGTGTCAGGGTGCTGCTTTCGCTTGGTTTGAGTTGTTCCACAATCAGGGCACGGTCCAACTCCGCAGCGGCATCGAGTGCGCCATAACTTGCGAGTGCGCTCATTCCTGCTGCAGCTTGCTTGCGTTGCTTCCAGTCTTGTTCTAGGACACGAATGAGAATATCGCACAGTGTGAGCCAACGTATTGACATCTCCGGAGCAGAGATGGTAACGCTGCATCTAAAGAGTTCCCAGAAGGAGTCGAATTTGTTGAAGACGGAGTCTGTAGTGGCCATGGCAAAGTCTGTGTGTACATCGCCTTCCTCTTCTTCCTCAGAATGCATCTCATCCCCTGAATCGCGTCTTCTTCTCTTACCACTAGAAGTAGGATCCTGTTCACCATCACTTGTAAATCCGCCTTGAGCTAGCATAGAAGCAACGGCGTACCGACCAACGCCGCGTGGTGCTACTCTTCTCGCTTTCCGACGGCCCTCTGAATGCGAGACCGTCACGGCACTGAAGCCAAGCACGCTTGAGAAAGGCACTGGTCCATGCCTCTCTAGTGTCCTGAGCAAGATTCGCGCAGCACGTTCAGCGAGTTGTGAGGAGGTTCGAGAGGGTTCGCCTTGGATGTCCTGCGTTGGTTTTGATTTACGACGCGCACCGCCAGGCAGTGTTTTACTGTCCGTCTCTCTATCACCGACCGGTGCGAGTGAACCATCTTCAAGCACAACTTGGCGCGTCTTCGGATGGACAAGAAGGGTTGCGCAGATGGCGAGATGTGCTGAAGGTGGGTAGAAGCTTGGGACCAGCGCTGCTAGGAGCTGGAGGTATTCTTCGACTAGCAGGGCGTTAGGGATGCAAATTGGTTGGGTGAAGGTGTACAGAAGTCTTCCTCGAGGGGTGTCTCTATCAACTGGCAGAGGTCATCTGTCAGTGCTGCAGAGTGCATGCTCTGACTGGTTGTGGTCTGTGTGTGTTGACTCTGTCGCATCGTGGCGTTTGGTTGTCGAGTCGCGAATTTCATCTCATTAAGGGAAAGAGGACTTGCAATGGAAGGAAAGTACTTGTAGGTTGTGTAGAATGAAAGAATGATCAGTATATCGTAGAATGAAAGAATGATCAGTATAAAAGACGTCTACATCTTCGCCTTGGGGGCAGTCGCAAATTGTGACTCAGTGACACCAGCACCCATCGCCGAGGTTGAGTTGACACCACCAGTAACAAGTCCTTGCAAGTGGTCCATGTACTCTGCGCCAGACCATTTTTGGTGTGTCAAGACTTCAACGCCATGCACACGTTCAGGCTCCTGAATCATCTCAACATATGCCTTCATGCCTTGCTTTTCGTAACCAGCGGCGAACGTATCAATGCCTAGCGCAGACGAGTGAAGACCTGCAAGGGTAATGAATTGCCAGACAAAGCCGAGTTTAGCAATATCCTCAATGAACGTTGCAATCTTGTCTGATGGCAAGTTGGTGGACCAGTTGAATGATGGCGACAGGTTGTAGGCGAGCCACTGCTTTGGCCAAACAGCCTTGACACCCGTGGCGAATTCATGCGCTTGCTCGTATCCGGCATTCTTGGTCTCCATCCACAAGAGCTCTGCGTACGGTGCATAAGCAATGGCACGCTCAACGCAAGCCTGAGTACCACCCTGGTAACGGTAGTAGCCCTCGCGCGAACGACAGCTGTCCCAGTCAAAGTAGATATCCACACCCGTGATGGTCTGTGCAATAGCGCGCGCCTCTGTGTTGCTCTTACCCTTGGTTTGTTCGAGGTACTTTGCAACGGCTGCATCTTGACCAGAAACGACAGATTTCTTGATGGTCGCAATGACGGCTTCATCAAAGAGCATGATGTTGGCTTGCTTCATCCAGTTGTTCTCGAGCTCTTCAAGCTGCGAGGCACGCTTACCAGCGAGTTCACCTTCATACATGAGTGTGGCGAGCGGTTTGAGGCCAGGCGTTGTCACACCGAGGATGTTCTTGTGGTCGCGCTGGTCAATGTTGGTGGAGATGAAGGTTGCTGCTTCAGCATCTGTACGAGCAACAATGACAGTAGAAGAACCGAGCAAATCAGCCATGGCGCGTGCAGCAACGAGACGGTTGATGTGCTCTTGTGTTGGCACGAGCACTTTTCCGGCCAAGTGACCACACTTCTTAGTGCCAGGTGCTTGATCCTCAAAGTGGATACCAGCGGCACCACGCTCAATCATCATCTTGGTCAGCTTCATGACGGCAGTCAAACCACCATGTCCTGTGTCACCATCAGCGATGATGGGACGCAGGAAGTCGATGTAGTTGAGGTTTGCACGTTCTTGTTCGGTCTTGGAGAACCTGTCCTCACGCTGCTTACGGTCATGGAAGAGTTGTGCCATGAAGAGGTGTTCGACCTTGTTGGGAACAGTGTCCATGGGGTAGTCTGCGATATCGGGTCCAGGTTCGTTTGAGGTGGAAGCAGTTGACGAGCATTGCCAGCCAGAGACGTAGATGCTGTCGACGTACTTTGCCATCTGCGCCACATGGATTGGATCCAATGCGCCGAATGTACGGCTGCAAGTCTTCTTCTGGAGGGTTGTCAGTTTTTATTGGGACAAGGTCGCCTGGACTGCACATACCTTGTCATGCTCCACAAGCAAGTTGAAGAGCTTCTCAGACAGCTTGTTGGCCGCCGGGACCTGTCGTCCGAGCAAGGAGCCACGCTTTGAGGCAATCTCTTCAGCGGAGTAGGGACGAGTGATGCCTGCGTAACGTGGGGAAGCCCACCATTGGTTGAGCTGCTGGACTTGCGCCTGCTGGTCTGCCTTTTCGGCTTGGACGTCGATCTTTGAGTAGGGCATTTGTGCGAGATGGAGGAGTGGAAGGGGAGGGGGATGGGCGGGTGGTTAAGTAGTGTTGCTGCGTGGTGTGCTCGAGACTCCGGGGAAGGCAAAAGAGGCCGAGGCACACCCGTCAGATGGCACAGGGAAGCAGTCGCCGCACATGGACGACGCAGGATACACGAGAGCCGCAGGGCAGTGTCGGAGAGCCAAAGCCGACAGAGCTGCGAGTGTGCTTGCCGCCCCGGAGATGCACTCGATACGCAGGGTCCACAGTAGGGCGCTTCTATGCGTATCACGCGCATCTGGCGCCCGAAACACACGTGGAAGGCGTCGGAGCAGATCGCCGAGACCAGTGGCAGTCACATATGCTCCAGGCAGAGGGCAGATGGCATCGAGTCTTGTCCTACAGAATATGCTATACGCGATATCCCTGTCGACGGATCTTCCTCCCTGGCTGTCGCTGAAATGTCGTTGTCTGACCTGCTCACAAAACAAAAATACGCGACTAACGCGAATCGAGGCTACAATAGAAGCTAAGTGATCATCGCTCCAGCTACTACAGAGAGAGCTACCAGCTGACTATGGCAGAAGCCAATCCTGCCGAAGAGGCCCCAACACGCTCTACACTGCCCCTCAAGGGCTCCGTCAAGACCGTCTCCGAGTTCTTTGAATATGCCATCAACACCATCCTCTACCAGCGCGGTCTCTATCCGCCAGAAGACTTCAAAGTCGTCAAAAAGTACGGCCTGAATATGCTCATCACAACAGATGACGATGTTCGGCGGTATATTAAAAAGATCATGCAGCAGCTGCATAAATGGCTGAGCGTCGGGAAGGTCAACAAGCTCGTTGTTTGCATCGTCAGCAAGGAATCAACAGAGACCCTGGAACGCTGGCAATTTGATGTAGATATCGTCGCATCAGCTGCAGCACCTGCTGTCCTCCTGTCTACTGTGCCTGTAGTTCAAGATTCTGCCTCTATGCCTACTGCACGCGATGAACAGGACGTGACCAAGGAGATCCAATCCCTCATTCGGCAAATTACAGCATCTGTTACATTTCTCCCCGAGATCTCCGGCCGGGCGACATTCAATGTGCTCGTGTATACACCAAGCGATCCAGACCCAACGCTCGCAACGCCCAAGGACTGGGTGGACAGTGATGCGCGACTCGTTAGAAATGCGGAAGCTGTTCAACTTCGCAGTTTCAGCACAGGGGCTCACAAAGTTGGCTTGCAAGTGGCGTACACCATGGACGAGCAACTAGTTTAGGGACCTTCATACGTCCAACCATTAGCGATTTAGCGTACACTCATCTCTCATGTCATTTCTAGTCTAGCCTCTTCTCTATGCCTGCAATCGCTTGACATATGTGTGATGCACAATCTTGGCTATCGCCAAGTCATACTCTGCTCTTTGCAAAGCCCACGACGTCTCTTGCCGTTCTCTTTCGCGCTCGAGCTTTTGACGCTCTTTGGCAGTCGATGGCAGGCCTTCTCCTCCCTGAATACTAAGAGCTCCCATGTGAGCCTGCCATGCAGCTCGTCTCTCCATCACTACGGCGTAACTCGCAGCAAGTCCACTCTCAGCAACTTCCTTTGCATTCGCGACACCATCAAGCCGTTGTAAAGCATCACAACAGCGTTTGAAGAAGATCCCCTCCGTCACAGAAGCCGGAATCTTGCGCGCACATTGCGCATATCGATCGAGAATCAAATCTACCAGTCGTTCCCTCCAATTCGCAGCATCCGCCACCGTCTTCTTCACACTCGTCCGTCTCGTGACGTTGACGTCTGACTCTTCTTCTGGGATGGTTGGGATTGCATAGGACGGATCCATACTAGATCGTCGAGAACTAGCCGTACTCGAAGCAGGCGGCGTTTGTATCCCCAAAAGACACGTAGCACTGGGTTTACTACCGCCAAGGCTACTACTACTCCCACTACTCCCATCGGCCAAAACAGACTCAGGCCCCGCTTGGAGATGTGAGCGATGCAATGCGCTTGCATTGAGCGCTGCGCTTGTCGCCGCAGAGAGGCGCGCATGTTGGTCGCGAGTGAGAGAGAGGTCTTCTGGTGCTGCATACAAGTCTGCCGTCAAGAGCGACATGACCTTGACTTGCGCAGGCCCTCTATCAAGAGTTCACCCTTCTATGGATATGCTCGGACACTGAGGTCTAAGAGGGATATCAGAGCCTTTTGACCTCTCCTCGCTGACAAGACAAGTGAGTAGGGAGGGCGCGATGAGACGAGTAGGTCAGGAGCCTTTGATGCGGAGTGAGCGAAACAAGTGCATCATGTCTCGTCGATGCAGCACAGCGAGGGAGCACAGCAAAAAAAGGGCACAGCCAGAAAGCAGTGAAAGCAGCAGGTGGGAGGAAGGCGCAGTCTCCCTGGTCTGGTTTTTGGTTGTTTGCGGTAGGTGCTCGCTTCTTTTTGCTACCGCGAGAATCAGGAGCACACACAAGCCGCGGCCTGCCTGAGGAGCTCCGAACTCAGCACATGTGTAGGTGTGTTGATGTGTAGCAATGTTGTCATCAAAATGCGCCTCAGCTGGATGTAGATACTCCTGTCACATCTTTGCGAGACTTCTTCTGACTTTCTGTCTCGGGGCAATGCAAGCTATGCAATAATGAATACAGCTGCAGCAATTGGTTTTGTTAAGACGGCACTGATCTCTTCAGACCGGCCAAGTGGTGAATCACAGCTCTCATGAGGGCGGTTGTATGATGAACACAGCAGCCTGCTCATGCAATTGAGAAGCATCGACAGCAGGAGGAAGCTAAATAGGCAGGCTGTGTTCGTCCGACATGTGATTGTGCACTTCCCACTCCACAGGCACTTCACTTCAAGCGCACTTGAGTTCAGATGCACAACGTCATGACTGAAAGCACACTTTGTGGTTGTCTAGCTATTTACAAAGCTGTTCATTTTGGATAGAAAAGAAGTATAAAAGTATTCGTAATCTTGTTTTACCCCATCAGGTTGAATCTTTGTAGCACAAACTCTTATCTCTAGTCTGCGCGTGCAAGCTCTCTGAGGAACAAGTTTTCAGTGATCCTGCTTGTTGAATCAGGATAACACCTGGCGCTGCTCTGTTGACAGCGTATATTTTTGATTATGGAAAGGACATCTAGAAGAGACCTTCGACTTGGCCAGTCTCCTGATTGATGTCAATGTCGTAGTAGGCTGGGCGAGTAGGCAATCCAGGCACTGTCTGAATCTCAGCAGCAAGTGGGTATACAAAGCCAGCGCCGGCAGACAAGCGAATATCCCTAATTGGAACCGTAAAGCCAGTAGGTGCACCCTTCTTGCTTGGATCAGCGGAGAAGGAGTATTGCGTCTTGGCAATACACACTGGCAAATTACCGAAACCTTGACGTGTCATTGTGTCGATACGCTTCTGGGCAAGCTCAGAAATCTCAATGCCATCGGCACGGTACATCTCCTTGCAAATTGCTTCAATCTTTTCCGGAATGGTGAGTTCGGCATCGTACAAGAACTTGAAGTTGGAGGGTTGCTCGCAAGCCTTGATGACAGCCTCACCGAGTTCCTTGGCACCAGCACCACCGTGAGCCCAGTGGTATGAAGGCACAGCGTCCAGTGCACCAGCCTCCAGCGCAGCCTTGCGAATCGCTTCCAATTCAGCGGGGGTATCTGAAGCAAACTGGTTGATGGCAACGACAACAGGCACGCCGTACTTTCCGGCATTCTCAATGTGTTGCTTCAAGTTACTGCAACCCTTCTCAACGAGCTCGACTGCTTCAGTCTTGTAAATGGCATCCAATGGCTTACCGGGTGTTACGTCGGGACCACCACCGTGCATCTTGAGTGCTTGCACTGTGGCAACAAGAACAACCGCATCAGGCTTGAGCCCCGAGGCACGACACTTGATGTTGAAGAACTTCTCCATACCAATATCAGCACCGAAACCAGCTTCCGTCACAACGTAACCGGCTTCTTCCTGGTCAGAGCCGGTACCGGCGAGCTTGAGAGCAATACGGTCAGCAATGATGGAGGATTGACCGATTGAAATGTTGGCAAAGGGTCCAGCGTGGACGAAGACAGGTGTGCCTTCGAGTGTCTGCATCATATTGGGCTTGATGGTATCTTTCATCAAAACAGTCAAAGCACCACCGATGCCAATGTCGTCAGCGGTGATGGGATCGCCAGAGCGCGAGCTAGCAACCACCATACGACCAAGGCGTTCGCGCATATCAGCAAGATCTGTAGAAAGGGTCAACACCGACATCGCCTCAGAAGCGACGGAAATGTCAAATCCAGTCTCACGGGTCATGCCCTTTTCTGTTGGGTTTTGTCCAACAGTGATTTTACGCAAGAAGCGGTCATTGACGTCGAGCACACGGTTCCAGGTGATGGTCGCAGGGTCGATATCAAGACGTGCAAATTTGCTGATTTCCTCGTCTGTCAAATCGTCTGGGTTGGTCTTGTCAATGCCGAGCTTCTTGAGACGACGCAACATGACTGGTGCAAATTTCTTGACACCCTTCTTGGCAGGCACCATGCGGCTGAACAGAGCCTTGTCCTTTTGTGTGTTTTCGTGGAAGATGCGTGTGTCGATGGCAGCAGCAAGCAAGTTTGTAGCAGCAGTGATGGCGTGAATATCACCTGTCAAGTGCAAGTTGAATTCATCCATAGGGATGACCTGAGAGTAACCACCACCGGCGGCACCACCCTTGATACCAAAGGTCGGGCCTTGCGAGGGTTGACGACAACAGGCGAAAGCGGTCTTGCCGAGGTGAGCACCAAGTGCCTGCACGAGACCCATAACGGTGGTCGACTTGCCCTCACCGAGTGGGGTAGGTGTGATGCCTGTCACAACGACATACTTGCCGTCCTTCTTGTGCTGGTAGCGATCAATGATGTTGAGAGAAACCTTGGCCTTGTATGGGCCGTACATCTCGAGCTCAGTCTCCTTGATGCCAAGCTCACCAGCAAGCTTTGCAATGTTCTTGGGTGTCTGGGCCCGTGCAATTTCAATGTCAGAAGGAACATCCTTCAAGGGCGACAAGGGCAATGGCGTAAATTGCTTACCACCAGTGACGAATGCAGTCTTGGCAGCTTCAAAGACGTTCTGCATGAGCATACCCACAGTCATGGGACCCACACCGCCAGGAACAGGTGTAATGTGTGAAGCCACCTCAACAGCGGAGGCATACTCGACATCACCAACAAGCCTGTGACCAGACTTCTTGGAGGCATCTTCGACAAAGTTGACACCAACATCAACAACGAAGGCACCCTCCTTAAGCCAAGAGCCCTTGACAAATTCTGGCTTACCAATAGCAGCCACAACGATATCAGCAGTCTTGACAATTTGCTCGAGGTTGTTGGTCTTTGAGTGGCATACAGTGACGGTCGCATCGGCATTGCGCAAGAGATACGAGACCGGTGCGCCCACGATATCAGAACGACCAAGCACAACTGCGTGCTTGCCCTTCAGGTCAACGCCAGATTCTTGGAGGAGAACCATGACACCCTTAGGTGTGCAGGGGATGAAGGAAGGCTTGCCACCCTTCTTTGCAAGCTCACCAATGTTGGCGGTACCGAAACCATCAACATCCTTTGCTGGTGCAACTGCACCGGTGATGGTGTGTTCTGAGAGGTGACCCGGGATAGGGAGCTGGACGAGGATGCCGTGTACGGATTCGTCGTTGTTGAGCTCATTGATTTTGCTCAGGAGCTGCTTGTTAGTTGCATAATATAGGTCAAAGAACGACATACAGCAGCCTCAGTGATGTCCTCGGCGAGTTTGATGTGCTGAAACTCAATGCTAGCCTCCTGGGCAGCCTTTGATTTCATGCTGACATAGGAAGTCGAGTCACTGCGCTCCCCAACCTGAATGATGGCGAGGGAAGGTGCGAACTTTGGGTTCTTTGCCTTTGTCTCTTGGATCTCTGCATGGATGCGCTCCCTGACAGATTTGGCAATCTGGTTGCCGTCAATTTTTTGTGCTGGCATTTGAAGTGGCTTGAGGGTTGAGAATGGCCTTGCTCTGAGAAAGAGGCTTGCTTTTGTGTATCGTTGGAGGCGTGCTGGACACCTAAGGAGCATGAACCCTGCCTGCCTGTGGTGGGAGCGTCGTGCGGTGTGCAGGAGGAGACTCATTTTTATGTTTTTTACTCAAATTCGGGCACTTTCGCAGGATTGATTTCCCGCCCGTGACAAGACTGCGACCGTGGCCTGCAGGCATCTGCTCTTATATGGAGAGACCATCAGAGTCATGCCGACCCGCGCTCAGACGATATCCATGTAACCCGAAACACACCACCGGCGGGGCACCTCATGAAACATCACTCCATCCGTGCCATATGCCATAATCTACGTTTTCTATAGTCGAAGGAGATAAGACCACACGGGCCTGTACGACTCCGAACCATGCTCTCCATGCCGCTCTCCTGATGGTTGTGCCAATTGACAAACATCGCGCGAGGGTGTTGTAATTTTTCACCAAACGAACAAAGGTCCTACTCCAGTGCATCACCCAAAGCAGGTGCAAGCGGTTTCATCTCGTCCATCTCCTTTTCCGCCTTGGCAGCCTTGACTTTTGCCTCCTCTGGCGAATCACTCCGTTGCAAACCCAGCACATCCGAATCTCTATCGTGTGGGTGAGGGATCTTGCCGCCACTCGTCCGGAAGTGATCCTCATCACTATCCAAAGCCACCGGTTTGGGCAGTACCTTCTCCAACGATGCACGATCCAACCCCATACCCTTTGGATCACGATCATTGGCAAGCTCATGCGCAGTGAGATCTTCCTTTGCATGTTCATGTTGAGTTTCACCCTTCGCAAGGGGTTTACCAGTTGACACGGGCAACGCATCAGGCATCACAGCAGGCTTTTGCTTTTTTGGCAATTCAATCGCATCTTCCTTCTTCTTGGGTGGCTTCAACGCAGGCAATGGTTTACCTCCAGCAGGCGGTGTGACTTCATCCAAATAACGTGTTTTAGCCCACTCCTCACTGTTGAATTGGTAAATCATTTGCATCCATTCATTGTTCCAGCGTCCATGTAGCCACTTGAGGACTTGCGCATGCGGTTGCCAAATCTTCTCGTGAATAACTCGAGCTGTTTCGTCGTCTGAATAGGTTGGTGCAGAGACACCATACTCGCGCCCTAGCTTTTGTGCCGGATGAGAACCACTTGCGCTGAAGAATGCATTCACCAGGTACAGATCTCGTAGCTTTGCTCGTGCATTGGGGAGCGTATCTTGAATAGCGCCCCGAGCTTCCACCAACTTTTTGTGAATGAGTGGGTTTGGGTCAAGCACGAGCGTGTGCTCACTGATTTGATTGTCCATATCAAAGTAGTCCTTGCCAAGTGGAACAGTAGCAAAGGCATACAAGCAGAAATCATCGCCGAGTGCTTTCTCGGCAGCATTCATCTTGCTCAGTACGCATCGCTGTAACTGCAATGCATCAAAGATACCATTGACATTCTTGATGGGAAAGGCGTTGTGGTCGAAGTAGGCAATTGTCGAGTAATCCGGTTCATTCCAAAGATCAATGATGGAGAAACCGCCGCCAAAGCCGGTTTCCTTGACAATAGCACCAGCACCACGGAAAATGTCGCGCTGTCGTTCAGGAACATAGGAAGCAACATAAACAACCACAGGGTGAACATGAGGTCCCATTTCAGCGGCCCAGAGCAGTCGCCAAATCATATTGAGCGTCGTTGCAAAGTTGATATCATCGAGCTCTGGGTTGAGTGCATCAAAGCTGAGTGCAAAGGCCCGATTACGAGCAGCTTCACTGAAGAGGTTGTGAGCAATGACATCCTTGTAATCGTCGAGATGCGTATCATCAGGCGTCTTATAGTAATAGGGAGCCGGCGCCTTTTGTGGATCCAGCATTTCCACAATTGCACCACCGCCTTTGTCTCCGGCTTTAGCTATATTCCTCGACGGGCTGTAAGGGTCGGTGTCCCACTTAGCCTCTTGTGTATTGAAGCTGCTGAAATACAGAATCATGAAGATACTGATGGGAAGGACGAGCCATAGATACCGGTGTAGCCGGCGAGGAATGACTGGCATGGCGTCGCGTACCCCAGAGATGCGCCGAGTATTTTCGGGTGCTTGAAGTACGCGTCGCTTGGCTAGATTATCGCTGAACAGGGTGGCAGGTCTAGCTCTCACTGACTGGCACGCGTTCTCTTGACTCCACAGTACTCCAAAGGCAACAGGCCTGTTGTACGGAGATTGGCAGGGTGTGCTCGAGCTTGTGCTTCGGGTTGGTCGGCTGCTGTGGATGTCGCACAAGGGAAAAAGTGGAAGGAAGAAGAGCAAAAGCAAGACAGAGAGGGGAAATTCAGCACAGGCCCGGAGCACAAGCTCAACTAGATGTTGGTATTGACAGGCATACACATTCAACTATAAAGTAGATCATATTCAGCCTGTGTCAAAGCCAGCGGCACTTTCTGTGGGCGCGGCGGAGGGCCACCTTGCCCTGGCGTTGGCGGCAGCTGCCTCGCACTCTGCTCATATTGTGTCGGTGTCGGTGCGTACGTATGTGGATGTTGCTCTCGATAGTATTGATCCGCCTCACTCGAGCCCTCCCGACGTAGCTGACCACCTTGTCGCAAATTGCCGGGCGGGCTTCTCGTCGGGGTCGGAAGGGTTGTCCATGTCTGTGCAGGGTAGCTCTGGCCTGGCATATGCGACATGGATGCTGCTTTTGCATGCTGTGAATTGAAGATAGAGGGATCGTGTGTATTGTAGTAAGGATCTGGTGGTCGATTGAAGGATTGCGTGTGTTGATGTCGCTGCTGAGCGTGGAACGGGGAGACCGTCCTCGGTGCTGTGGGTAGCGGTCGTGGACCCCATGTCCCTGTCCCTTCGCTACGGCCACTCATCCTACTCGACGTTCGTTCTGGTTCAGGCGAGGTACGCAGATGCTCATAGCCTTGTGCTGGCACGGGTGATGCGCGCTCGTCTGCAATAGCACTGCTATTGCGTCTTTCAGGCACGTATCCGTACAAACCAGCAGCAATATCTGCTTGTATCGCACCATTGTGACGTGCATCGCTCTGTGATTTACGGCGAATATCGCCCACCGGCTGCGTGTGTACACGCACATCGCGTGAACCGTCCCAAGTATCGGCATATTGAGCGCCTGTTTGGTAAGGAGATGGTACGTACGCATGCGCCTGAGCTGGACCTTGAGGAAGCTGATAACTTGATGGCGAGTGCAGCGACAAACCTGCTAGTGATGGAATAGGATCAAGTGCGCTCGACGATTGACCAGATCTGTGAACCGCAGCTTGGTCCACGATACCGTCATTTGCTGGATTCAACGAGACCTTCGGCTTAGGCCGAGGAGGCCCTTCATAGTAAAAGGTCAGCTCTGCGTATACCTCTCCAGCGGGCTTGCCCTTGTACTTGAGATCGAACCAGCTGTCATACTCGTGAGCGCGCCATATGGCAGTCAAGTCAATCGCACAGTCGCCAATCAAGTCTGGCGCCTTGCTGTCCTCATTAAAGACTGAGATCTTGAGGAGGCTTTCCTGTTCGTTTGGTACCTTGAAGCGCATCTCGTGGTTCCAGCTCGGCACCTGACCAGCGCGTTTGTCGGTCGGTGTGCGCTGCACATCATGACCGAGCCGCACAATTGCATACGCATCTTGCTTCCCTACTTTTTTCCTGTTGGGCAGGTTGCGTGCCTTGTCAATAATGACGACAAGCGTCCCGAACCTCTGCTTGGGCAAAGCCCCTGTCGACATCCGAGCCCCCTGTACGCTCCCGAATCGTCTCCCCTGGACTGTGATGATTCTCGAAGGAGTTGCGCGCATTTCGAGTTTTATTCTGGGCTCCTTTCTTCAGATGCGTCATGTGCAACCACGACCAACCACGAGATCATCATGCTCACTCTATGATCTGTGAGGCGCCTGCTTCTTCTGACGATGTCTTGATTGCTCAATGAATAACAAGCACCCACCACGCTTCTTGCTGCCAAACAATAAGCTACCATTTCGGCCCGCTCAAGATGATTCTACAATTATCACAGAGGAGACAACGCCCGTCAAGCGATCTCCTCTGCATGCTGCACTCCGCGCCGGTCGTTTTGGCTTGAGCAGCCCGCTCGCTGCCTTTGAAGCTCATCAAGAGAGCATCGTGAAGGCTAGGGAAGAACGAACCTTACAGCGCTTCAAGCCACCCCAGAAAAACCCAGCTGATCGGCAAAAATCAAGCGTGCCAGCAAATGCTGGCTCACGGCGTTTCATTCCTGTTGCACAAGAAAACAACAAACGCTCTGCTGACATGATGAATATGGATGAGCCTGATGCAGATGAAGAGGAAGCGTATTGGTCCTCACAAATGCCAGCTGATAGTGCACACAATCCATTCGACGTTTCTGAAGAACTGGAAGAGCCAGCAGTGCGGGCTGAGGCAGATTCTGCTGAGCGCATCAAGGGACATAGGCGATTTTTGATACGCCCGACGAGTACTGGGTCTCCTGCACCAGCAGGTAGTGCAGAAACGGCTACAACCAATACACGCAGGACGGGTGCGTTACTTGCCACCATTCAAATGGAAGGTACGAGGTCTGCAACTGACGGACAGACACTTGCAAGTGACTGGTCACCCTACAAGAAGCGAACAACCAAGTTTCTTCCTGGCGGTATGGCGGAAACAGTAGCCTTATGGGTCTTTCAGGCGCAGGTATCAAAAAATTGAATACATATCTATCAGCTTTGTCTTCGCCTTTTCGCCTCAACTTGCGAAAGCAGGTCATTTTCATCAAAGAGCAACGACTCTCGCTTTACTTGCCTACGCGGCACAGTCGATATGACTTCATTGCGAGATTCTTTGAATGTTGGCAGCAATCCTGGATCTTGGGCTGCAGGTGCCTCTTCAAAATAGCGATGCTCCAAGACTTCATAAGCAGTCAATCGTTTTCGCGGATTATATTGCAACAATCCTGACAAGAGCTGCACGAGACCCGGTCTTTCGCCCTTGAAGCGCGTTGGTAGATCCTCCTTTGTCCGCAGTATCGCTTGAGATGGCGGCTGGTACTTGCTTGCCCATGGCAGCAATTTGAATCCTGACCAGGTCGTTTCACTGGGAACGCCAATTAGACCGCAAATCAAATTCATCTCCTCAGACTCGTCTTCACCCGGTAGTAAGGGTTGTGATGTGACCAACTCCGCTAAGACGCAGCCTGCAGACCACAAATCAACAGACAAGTCGTAATGGCGACTACCTAGCAGGAGTTCAGGTGCTCGGTACCAAAGAGTTACTACCTGTGGTGTCATATCTCCAGCTTCCTCACGAGCCATACCAAAATCGGCGAGTTTTAGGATGCCACTGCGATTCAATAGGAGATTACTCATTTTCAAGTCACTTGCTATTAGTGCCTGCAAATCATTTGCTGGACTATTACCGATGAATGATGCCTTGACGATGGATATACTCAAGTCCCTCGAATAGCTGTATCGCCAAACATTTTACTACGTGTTAGCAATGACCAAAGCAAGCGACAACGAACCCTCTGATGGGGTGAATTGTATTTGTGCAACGTCGAATATATTGGCCAAATCCTGTACGCACATGATAGCGATGTTGAACAGGCTGCTCAGGGTTGTTGGAGGTGTAGTTGACTTACCTGTTCGCAGTACTCCATAACCATATAGATTTCGTCTAATTCGTCACCGACTGCCACGTCAAGTACATTGACGACGTTTTTGTGGCGAAGGCTCTTAAGGATACTGATTTCCCGGAGAGCGGTAATGGGTACTGCGTGTGAGCTGGTTGTTGCGCGTAATTTTCAAAAGCATACTGCCTTCTCCCTTGTCTTGTTCAAAAAGACGAACAGACTTGAGAGCCACCGTCTCTCCGGTCTTTGTGTGACGAGCTCTGTGAACAACACCATATGCTAGAGTCGTTAGAATGTCAAGAATGCCATAGTATCAACGCACTGCCTTCGCCTAGACGATTGAGGCGAGTGTACAAAGCAGAGGGGACACAATTGCCCAGTAAATCATCAGCAGCCACAGGAATCGTCTCGCCCGTGACACTTGTCAGCTTGATGGGTCCTGAGCTCATCTTATATTGGCATCCTTTGCAGTTCTGTTGGTGTTCAATTTTAGCGCGATTTCTGTCGCGTTTGCATCAGAAACTCACAAACTTGAAATGCGGCAACCTACATGTCGCGGAGATAGTGCGCTCTCTTGAATGGCTGCTGTGGTAGATGCGCTACCTTGTACGTTCGTCCAATCAATTATATCCCAGCTAATGAGCTTAGATCATGATACGGAGCCGACAGATGAAGAGCGCGATGCTGTAGATGCTCTTATCGAGGCAGATTTACCTAACAAGCAACCGCTCCATCCATCTCTACAAGCTACAAATGACTGGCAGCCACGTTCCGAGCTCATGCAACAAGAACTAGTACGTGCTGCGTCTGGAGAACCTCTCGCGGCGATCGACTTGACTCGCTACCAAGACTTGCAATTGTCGGAAGACGCTACAGATCTGCCTGCCCTCATGCGGCGTAATGTGATTGCAGTCGAGGCGATGAAGACACGACTGGACAATTTGAGCTTATTGAAGCAGTTTGGTGCGAATGCATGGATTCATCACGTCTTCAAGCTCGAGCAGCAGCTCAAGGGAGTGGAGCGTGCGTTGCAGGCGACTCAGCAAGAGACGGAACAGCTCAATGCCCAGCGAAAACGAGAACAGATCAAGGCAGGCGAGCGGATAGATGATCTGACGGAGAAATGGCGGGCGACTGTCTCTGGCAATCTGGAACTAAGTGTCGCCTGTGCGATGCTCGAGGCTGAGATTGAGGCTGTCGAGACTGCATAGACATGACCATCCATATCAAGCCGTGAAAGTGCTTCTGTAGACGATGAAATTTGAAATATTTTGAAAAATCGGAGCGCCGACAGACAAGAAAACACAAAGAACATCGATAGCCACGCGGAGGAGGGAGCTACTGCTCAGCTGCAGCGATGGGGACAAAGACCATGATTGAGGATCATGTCCCCAAGCGCATCAAGCACATCAAATTTGGATGCATGGACCCAAAGGACTTGCGGCGACAGGGCGTGATTGAGCTGTCAACCAGGGAGATGTACAATATCGAAGGTGGCGAGCGCAAGCCCGTGCCAAATGGTGTCCTCGATAGGCGCATGGTGAGTGTATCTCTCTGTGATGTATGAGCTAATGCCAGGGAACGTCCATGAAGGATGTCTTTTGCGAAACTTGCAACGAGCGCATGGCAGACTGCGTTGGCCACTTTGGTCACGTACGACTAGCATTGCCCGCCTTTCACATTGGCTACTTCAAGCACATCATAACATGCCTTCAAAACATCTGCAAGGACTGTTCACGCATCCTGCTGAGCGAAGACGACAGGGCTCGGTTCTTGCGGCAATTGCGTCGGCCTGGAATTGACAACTTGAGACGGTCAGGCATTTGCAAAGCCATCAATGAGCAGTGTAAAAAGCAACGGCGGTGTGAAGGTTGTAAGCACATGCAAGGTGTTATCAAGAAGGCGGGCCCTCTTAAGATCATACACGAGCGCTTTCGCTATGTCGGCAAGAAGCCAAGCGAAGAGCACGAAGAGTTCAAGGCCTCGTTTGAAGAGGCGCTAAAATCTAATGCCGAGCTCAAACAACACATGAGCAAAGCGCAGGATGACATGAATCCACTCAAGGTCCTTGAACTCTTTCGGCAAGTCTCGCCCAGCGACTGCGAGTTGCTCGGTATGGATCCAGTAGAGGGACGCCCAGAGATGTTTTTGTGGCAATTCGTTCCGGCGCCGCCGGTCTGCATCCGTCCATCCGTCACTCAGGATGGCGGTGTCACCGAGGACGACCTGACTGTTAAACTCACTGAGATCATCTGGACGAGTTCTCTAATTCGTGCGGCTCTTGACAAGGGTACGCCCATCTCGAGTCTTATGGAACAATGGGACTACTTGCAACTCAGTATCGCCATGTACATCAATAGTGATGTGCCTGGAGTGCCAATGGGGCAAGCACAAAAACCTATCCGTGGATTTTGCCAGCGTCTCAAAGGAAAGACTGGTCGTTTTCGTGGCAATTTGTCTGGCAAGCGTGTCGATTTCTCAGGGCGTACAGTCATTGGACCTGATCCGAACTTGGCCATTAATCAAGTCGCCGTTCCTGAGCGCATTGCCAAAACGCTGACTTACCCTGAAAAGGTGACACTGCACAATATGGACAAAATGAAGGAAGCTGTGCTCAACGGACCAGACAAATATCCAGGAGCCAACTTCCTGATTGGCAAGACGGATGGCTACAAGAAGTTCCTCAGATTTAGCGATCGTCCAAAAGTGGCAAACGGCTTGAGTGTTGGGGATGTGGTTGAACGACATGTCGTGGATGGCGATTGCATCTTGTTTAACCGTCAACCTTCGCTACACAAACTCAGTATCATGTGTCATTTTGCAAAAGTACGACCCTGGCGGACGTTGCGACTGAATGAATGCGCTTGCGGCCCATACGGAGCTGACTTTGATGGTGACGAAATGAACTTGCATGTACCGCAGACTGAAGAGGCAAGAACAGAAGCAATGGTGCTTATGGGCGTCAAAAACAATCTTGTTACACCCAAGAATGGTGAACCCATCATTGCTGCCATTCAAGACTTCATTACGGCTAGTTTCTTGCTATCCCAAAAAGACGCTTTCTTTGATCGAGCGCGCTTCGTTCAGACTGTCAACATGATGTCAGATGCAACGATGCATTTTGACATCCCCCCGCCCGCCATCGTCAAGCCCATCGCCTTGTGGACAGGAAAACAGCTCTTCGGCTTACTGATGCGACCCAACAAGGCAAGCAACATCCATGTCAATTTGGAAGCGAAATGTCGATCCTACGCCGCACCCAAGGGCACAACACCAGATATGTGTCCGAATGATGGCTACTTGGTCATTCGCGGCTCGCAAGTTATGTGTGGCGTCATGGACAAATCGACTGTGGGTGACGGCAAGAAAAACTCCCTCTTCTATGTCATCCTGAAAGACTATGGACCAGACGAGGCGATTGCTGCCATGTCTCGTTTAGCTAAATTGTGTGCACGGCATCTTGGTAATCAGGGCTTTTCACTCGGCATCAATGACGTCCAAGCGTCCAGTGAGCTGCGTGCTAAAAAGGACATGCTTGTTGACAAGGCATATCAAGAATGTGACGATTTGATTCGCACGATGATTGACGGCAAACTCGTAACTCAAGCTGGTTGTGATGAGGAGCAAACACTTGAAGCCAAGATTTCGGGAGTCTTGTCGAAAGTCCGGGATTCTTGCGGTGAGATTTGTATGTCTGGCTTGCCGCATACCAATGCACCGATCATCATGGCCACATGTGGTTCAAAAGGATCCAAGATCAACGTCTCTCAAATGGTCTCATGTGTGGGTCAGCAGATTATCTCTGGTTCTCGAGTGCCAAATGGCTTTCAAGACCGGTCCTTGCCTCATTTCCCAAAGAATTCCAAGAACCCACCGGCAAAAGGTTTCGTGCGCAATTCGTTCTACACAGGTCTGTCGCCACCTGAATTCCTATTTCATGCGATTTCTGGTCGTGAAGGTCTAGTGGATACGGCTGTCAAGACTGCTGAAACGGGTTACATGTCGCGTCGACTGATGAAGTCTCTGGAAGACTTGTCTGCGCAATATGATGGCACAGTGCGCAATTCTTCATCTGGTATTGTGCAATTCACGTATGGTGACGATGGTCTAGATCCAACGTATCTCGAGGGAGATGGTTATCCCGTCGAATTTGTGCGAACGTGGAGTCATTGCCAGAATCTAGCGTCTGCCAGTACAGAGCGCCGTCTGATGCCCTTTGAGATTGTTTCCATTGCATCACAAAAACTGCGCGAAAAAGCATTCAAGAGCTGTACGGCAGACTTTTTAACCTCCGTCAAGGATTTCGTTGTGAATCGCGTTGCTCAAAAACTGACGGCTATTAGAAAGGAGCGTGGGTTGGAACCCTACGATAAGGCACCTGAAGGATATAACGCCCGCAAGGCGCTGCACTTTGACAAGAATGCAGCCGTTGAGAGTGTCAATACGGTGCACAATATTCTGCATGTGACTAGGTCGCAGCTTATTGATTTCCTCAAGATTTGCCTGCACAAATATACGATTGCAAAGGTTGAGCCTGGAACAGCTGTTGGTGCTGTTGGTGCGCAATCTATCGGTGAACCAGGTACGCAAATGACGCTCAAGACATTCCACTTTGCTGGTGTTGCAAGTATGAACATCACACTCGGTGTGCCGCGTATTAAGGAAATTATCAATGCTGCAAAGAATATCTCAACGCCCATCATCACCTGCAAACTCGTCAATGATAAGGACGAGCGTTCTGCTCGTGTGGTCAAGGGCCGTGTTGAAAAGACACACTTGGAAGACATAATCTCCTTTGTTGAAGAGGTGTACACGCAAACAAACAGTTTTGTACGCTTGCAGGTCAATTGGGAGACTGTCACGAAACTGCAGCTTGAAATCACACTGGATGAGATTCGGCTGGCTATCAGCACAGCGCCAAAACTCAAAATCAAAGCACACCGCGTAACGCAGCTTGGGCATAACGAAATTCGTGTGTATGTCGAGCAAGATGATTTGCACGGGGACAAGGATTACAAGGAGATTTACTACAAACTGCAATGGCTCAAACGCGTCTTGCCAAAAATTGTCTGCAAGGGGATCACGAGCATCAACCGCGCCGTCATCAACGAAACGAGTGTCGGCAGCAAGGAATTGCTTGTTGAGGGCTATGGATTGAAGGATGTCATGTGCATTGAAGGTGTGGTTGGCACCAAGACCAAGACAAATCACATCATTGAGATGAAGTCTGTCCTTGGTATTGAAGCCGCTCGCGCGTCCATCATCACGGAAGTCTCAACAGTTATGAAATCACATGGTATGAATGTCGATCCACGGCACATCATGCTGCTCGGCGACGTGATGACTTATAAAGGTGAGATTTTGGGTATTACGCGATTTGGTATTGCAAAGATGAAGGACAGCGTGTTGATGTTGGCGAGCTTTGAAAAGACGACGGATCACTTGTTCGATGCTGCTGCACGGCTTGCACAAGATGCGATTGAGGGTGTCAGTGAGTGCATTATTCTTGGCGTTACTGCACCTGTGGGGACTGGGGCGTTCAAGTTGGTAAAGGAGTGCAAGCAGGAGCACACAGCGAAGAAGCTTCTTTTCGATTTGGATACTTTGCACCGGAAGGCGAAGCCGTAGTAGTAGCAAGGCATGCAAACAGGATGGAAACAGTATGGCAATCCGTAGGCAGAGTTGAAATTGATTTCGTGAATTTGAAGGTGACGCGCAGGGAGACACGCAACGAAGCAAAGACCACAGAGCAGCAGCAACGGCACCACCCAGCCAACAGCACTCTCCATCCTCCTGACCTGTACACAGCTGCACTGCACTATCAGCGGACTAGCCAGGATAAACTCAAGAAAGACTCACTCACCAACCACGCTAGATCACTCACCATGTCTGTGACACTCGATGTACGCCATACCCTCAATCCTTCAACCAAGTCCATGCTGACAGTGTCTCTGTAGACCCAAGATCTTGCCCAGAAGCTGCAAGAGACAGCTATTGCGGACGCAGCAAACAAAGAAACACAAACAACGGCTAGCAAGGACCCTAGTCCTATTGACGACTCGTACAGAGTGTATGTAGGCAACTTGAGCTACGCCACCACTGAAGGTACCAATTCCCTCGTCACGCTGCATGAGAAGGCATGCTAACAAGACTCAGGAGAGCTCAAGGACCTGTTTGCTCAGGCAGGAGAGATGTAAGTGATACGCAACGCTATAAAGACACAGCTTTGTACCTGTACTAACCCATGGACTAGTGCCAGCATATCCATCCCTGCACGTCGAAACTTTCGCAACAAGTCATCTCGCCCTGCTGGCATTGCCTTCATTGGCTACAAGACTGATGAAGAGGCACACAAGGCGATTGAGTTGCTTCATGGAAAGGAGTTGGGTGAACGCACGATTTCTGTCAAGTCGGCACGACCTTTAGCAGAACGCAAGCCTCGACAGCCACGCACACCCAAGGTTTGATTCACACCTAGCTGTACTCTTCAATTGCTAACAACCCTGAGAAGAGCGACGAGACAGACAAGTCTGCGGCTGAGAGTGAGGACAAGGCAGATGTCAACCTGCCAGGTCAAGTGGAAGGTCTGGATGAAGGGAAACCTGCAGAAAATGCTACCTCCACGCCTGCCAAGAAGAAGAAGTCTCGAAAAACTAAAACCAAGAAGACACCTGCAGCAACGACAGAGGGTGAGTCCGAGGAGGGCACGCAAAGTGATGTCAAGAAGGGGACTGGTACAATGACACCCACGGAAGGTGCTACGTCCAAGGATGAGTCAAGGGAGGGTGAGCCACAGACCTCTGCTGAGTCTCCAAGGAATGCAAGGCAGAATCGTCAGAAGAGGGCATCCTCTCGATTGAATGCTGGCATCCCATCTGAGAAGACGCTCTTCGTGTATGGCTTGACACCTGAAACGACGAGTGAGCAGGTATGTCTCTCAACCAACTTGCTGCGGGACTAATCAATCTAGCTGAAGGAGCTTTTCAAAGAGTATGAACCGACCGGTGCTCAGATTGCTTTGCGTGATGTTCCTACTTGGCTCATCAAGAAGATGGCTGAACAAGGTCAACAGCGTCTCGGCCGTGGCTTCGGGTTCGTCTCTTTTGGTGATAAGCAACACCAGCAGTCAGCGCTTGAAGCAATGAATGGTTACAAGCACAATGAACGCGAGCTGGCAGTCAAGGTGGCTATGGATGCTCCTCCCCGAGCTAGCAAGACTGCCGTTGCCGCTGAGAGTGCTACGGCTGAAAAGCTCGTTGAGAAGCTTGAAGGCGCTGAGAATGAAGCTAAGACTGAAGGAAAGGGTGATGGCACGGATGATAGCAAGACAGTAAAGGAAACTGTTCAAACGAAAGCAGCCGAGACTGACACCACTTCAGCTGTCGAAACGCCCGACACGAAACAGGACTAAGCCCTGCCTCCGTTCAACTCTCTACGACACACACAAATTGCATCATCATCGTTTTCCATCATACCATTTCTTCCACTACGAACATCTTTGTTTTCACATTGTTTTGCTTCGCACCAATGCCTGTCTTGTGCAAAGGCTGAGTCTCTTCCTTTCTTCATCTCATCATTACTTAGCTAGCTTGCCATACGAACAAAGTGATACTTTCTTCTTACTCGTAGAGGAAGCCACCTGCATTGGCCTCCGTTTCATGACGCGCCAAACTCGCCTCAAATCCACCACCACCTCCTCCTCCTCCTCCTCCTCCTCCTCGTGCAAGTCCGCTACCAGCGCCACCGATAGATCCTCGCGTCTTGGCAACATCGCTAGCGAGCGTTCGCATTTGGGTGCTAAGTGCCATCATGTCACTCATTAACATCACAAGCGCCACTTCCCTTGCCGTTTCCTCTTGTTCTGTCTGTAGTGTTGCATCTTGAGGTACTTGCGTTGATTCTGGTAATCGTGCAAGAATGGCCTGCAAGCGTTGTAAGATATTGAAATCCCCTGGCAATGTTCCCTGCTGAACAGCATCCACATACCTGTGAAGCAGCTGTAGTCGCGTCCTGAGGACTTGTAATGCATTCTCCTGTACTATGAGGAACGTACAATCACTCTCTTCGGATGGCGTCAAGATGACCTCTGGTACTTGCTTCGTGACTATTGCCTCTGAGGCTTCTTCTCTTCTCTCTTGAAGCGTTGTATTTGCAGCGCGTGACACATGGTCAACGGCAATGCGTTCTGCTTCGTGTGTCACAAGTCGCCATTTCAGACTGCTGGTGCTTGTCGTGTTTGTTGGATCTACCGCTTGTAGAGGGATCTCAGTGCCACTTGCACCAGATTGAAGGGCGGCTGTGTCCAGTAAGAGCAAGAGCGAACAGGTCTCATACTCTGCTTTGACGGCCGCGTGGAAAGTAGATAGAGCGTCAGTCATTCCATTATTGCTTGTAGCGGCAAAAATGCCCACTGGTTCTAGCGTTGGAAAGGTCTGCTTGTCTAGGATTGTCAGCAAACGAGACAGCCTTGGCTGGAGTCCTCACATAGCTCGACTTGAGTCTTTAGGAATGCAGCATCAAGCGTCATCGCAGCTTGCTTGATAGCGAAGCTGTTCTCTATGATCATGTTCTGGCCTTGTAGAGTACCAAGACATATTCCAATGCATGGATCACGACTTGCTTGTGCCTGCAGCCGTGTGTGAAAATCGCTGATATTGAGCAAGACAAGTGGATGTATGGCGACATCCAGCGATGCAGAGGAAGCCATTTTCTCGACAGCAACCCTCTTGGGCCCTGAGCTATATCTCTTCGATGCCTCTCGAGGTCTGTAGGATGGGTGTCGCGTCTATGGTTGAGCGTGCGAGATTGGCGCAGGCAGACAAAACTGCATCGAGCTCTTCCTCCCTCCTCTTCTTCATCATTATACATCTGCTCTCCATACTGGACCCAGTCATCCTTCTCTCACTGCGCACAAGGAGAGGCACGCAAGTGTTCCTCTGAGTCCTCGTGTCTCTGTCATCCTGGTCTCTCGAAAGAGATCGACCGGAAATGGCAGCTTCGCCTGCTTGACTCTTGGCTGGACCCTTGTATAAGGGCCGTAGACTGACGTTGCTTCTCTTTAATCACTCTGCTTACTGAGGCGGCCACATAAGGGGCGTTTTGCTCCTTCTGGTTCGCATTCTACCAGTACGGAGTTTCTCGAGATATCTACAGACTTTACCGTGTACATGTATGTAGAAATACACTGGACGAAACTATTGTGCTTGGCCAAGGACTTGTGTGAGTTCCTCGTCGAGTTGCTCTTGCCGCAACAAACCAATCGTCGTCCGCCTATTTCGTCTCGCCTTTCGTGCACGAATCGGTGTTGCATCTGTGTCCACCAGCGGCACCTGCACATCCAAACCCATCAGCCGTGCATCCACCTTGACCGTTGACAAGGCACCTCGCATCGTACTCATCTTGCCATTCTCCTGACCAATCGCCAACGGTGTCTTTGCCATGGCGCGTAACAATGTCGCTGGTTGTGCCGTGTTGATTTTTGCGCGTGGAGTTTCTTGCAAGATGCTAGAACTCGCTGCAATGGCTGCATCCACTTTACTCAACTGTTCTGCCCCATCAGTCACGATGTCGTCTGGATTGTTGGACGTTGCTGGTTGTCCGGTTGATAGCACAGAAGCAGTGAGTCCCTTCAGAACACTTCGTGCGGCTGACCATTCCGTTTCAATCTGTTGCAATCGTAAAGACAATTCACTAATGCGAAGATCTCTGCGCTCGACCTCTTCAAGGGGCACATAGTTTGGCATTTCCAGCATACTGCGCAGTGCAGTCAATCGCACCTGTAGCTGGGCTTCAAGCATAATGATACTCTGTGCCATCGATCGAACGAGGGGTGCTGCTGCATCTTCCCCCTCCTCAAGCGGGACAAGACTTTCAAGTGATGCAAGGGTCGCTTGCAGTAGTTCAGCAAGGGCATCATTTTCCTGTGCGACTTCTTGAACCATGGTGGTAAGTTGCTGCTCTGACTCCGCTTGTAGCTGCAATGCAGCACGCGTGTCGTGTTGCATAGGTTGTGCTCCAATACTACCGGACCCATGAATGCGCATGATACCTGTTAATTTACCACCACGACGGCTGCCTTGTAGGTTTGTACTCGACAAGGCTCCATCAAGAAGTTGTTCCTTGAGCCGTGCAATTTGTAAATCCCTCTTGCGCAAGTCATTCGCCATCTGTGTTTTGATGTGCTGCAGCGCCAGGGAAACGCGTGATAGTTGATCCTTTTGCAACTTCGTCTCCCTTGCCGCACTGGCAGTCTCTTGCTTTGCAGCAGCTAAATGGTTCTTGGCCACACCAGCAGCTTGTTCAAGCTGGGCAACGCGTGAGGTCAATTTATCGTTTTGTTGGCGTAGAGACTCCAATTCTCCGGCATCATGCCTGACGCGTGACGTGAGTCGCTCACGCTGCAACTCTTCCCACTCGCTGCGCTTGAGAAAGTCGTACACCAAGTTAATGACGGTGGGCGCGTCTGCCGAGTTGAATTTGAGGGCGGCAGATGCATCGCGGACAAAACCACGGGCGTAGAGGGATGTATTGATGTATGTGCGCGATTGAGCAATATTGGCATCATCGCAGAAGCGCGTCTTGCCAAAGGGAGGAGCGGACATGGCTGCAGACAGAGAGAGTAGTTCGCCTACTTCATCTGCGTCGCCTCGACTGTTTTTGTTTTTGTTTGCAGAAATCAAAGGAAAAGGGAACATGGCAACGGGCCTCCAAACAGTCACATCTAACTGTTCTACATCGCCTCCAACCGGCGCAAACACTCGTCTGCACTCCATCGCTCCTCAGGGCTCTTGCAACATAGACCCTGCACAATCTCCAAGATACGCGGCACCAATCTGCCTTGATTTTGCGCATAGCGAACAGGGTTCCCAGACTGCGCCATCATGACACGCTCAATCCCATTTCTAGCACCGGCATACGGCTGCTCTCCCGTTGCCAGACATAGTAGCGTGACACCGAGTGCGAAGCAGTCTGAGGCTGTTGTTGGACCGGCGGCATTCATTCGTAGCAGTTCAGGCGCAGTTGTATAGTGAGTCCCTGCAACACCATCACCCGTCTGCTTCTCCGCTGCGAAAGGTGAACTGGTGTCTGTACTCGTCGCTGCTTCAAAATCAGTCAGCTTGAGCGTCCGTGTGTCTCCTGAACCAAACACCAAGAAGTTTTCAGGTTTAATGTCGGCATGCACGAATCCAAGACTGTGCAAGTAGGCAACAGACGACGCGGCAGAGAGCGCTAATGCTCGCCATCCAGATTCTCCAAAGACTGGCGCATCATGCGTTGCATCATTCCTTGCCTCTTCAATCAAACGCCAACAATCAGACTGTGCTCGTTCGAGCAACAACAACGGCGCTTTGTCATCTTCCTTGAGCGCAACAAAGCCAGTCAAATACGCCTGTGCTGTAGATCGTCTGTGCAGGTGCTGTAGAATACCCGCTTCCCTGTATAGTGCAGCAACCGCCATTTTACTCCTTGGACTTTTCGCAGCTACAGTCTGTCCTGCATACTGCGCCTCTCTCACTATTGCTTGTGCGCCTTCGCCCAGCACGGCGCCAAGCTCAACTTTCTGTACGCAGGGTGTCGAGGTTGCTTCAGCCTCCAGCGAGGCCAGGTATTCGTGAATCTCCAAACTCACTACACGTCGATGTCGCTGCGCTTCCTCCCTTTTTTGCTTTGTACGCTGTTGCGCCCACGCCGGAGAAGGGTGTGAAACCCAAGAGGTCCCCGCTAGTTCAGGGGATGGTTGAGAGGAGGTATCGCTGTATGCGATTGGACTGTCACACTGATAGGCGCTATTATCTTGGAACGAGGACATCGATGCTGGTGTTGTGGGTGTGCTGTGCTGCGCTATATGTAGTCTTTGCAGTGGAGGGCAGACATCGGAGTCTTCTGCCTGTTCCATCAATGTCTTGAGCTTGGTGTGTGTGTGAGTGCAGATGTGTCGTGATGAGTGTGGTGGATGGAATTTAAGACTTTTGCCAGGAACGACTTTCGATGAGTCGTACAGTGCAAGGAGTATACAGAGTGAGGACTAGATGAACAACATTGCATTTGATTGAGACACGACGCGACTATGATACGCAGCATACGAGATACATGCCGCAAAAGGAGACGGGAAGAACAGCAAAATGGTCGAGACTAGTGGTAGCCAACACCCACGCGCCATCGGTCTTCATCATTATTCGAGGCAGACCCACGCCGTGCAGTCGGTGCAGCAAATGGTAAACTCGGCTCTCGCAAACCGCCACCATGGCCACCGCCTTGTTGCAAAGCCGCCAAACCTGCAGATTGATGCGGCGGCATCGCTGCGCGAACAAACGGTTGTCCAGCACCACTCGGTGAACGTGTTGAGAAATTTTGCACAGCAGGCGAACGTCGACCATCCGCTGATACAGGAGATCCATAGTATCCTTGCCCCACGATCCCTGGTGAATGTGCACGGACGACAGGGCTAACGGGGTTGTAGCGGCCATATGCCAAATTCTGTGCCGAATGGTTGCTGTGATACGAGGCATTATCATGTTCTGTGATACCGCGTGTCGGGGCAAACAATGCTTCATGCTCGCCGCTTGGTGATGCTGGCATGACGTTCGTATTCAGCATGCCTGGTTTTACCAATGAACTGCTGGATCCTGCAAAAGTCGTATGACTCGATGTTTCCTTACTGTAATCATCCACAATGTCACTCTCGCTAAACATCTCCTTACGACCAGCACTGCCGGACCTGGAGGAATCAGAGGGGATGTGATCGAGTTCTGTGGTGCTGTCGAGGTTGATTTTGGATTTGAGGTAGCTGTTGCGTTCATCCTTCATGCGCTGGTAGCGGATGTCTGGATTCTTTGCAAAGAGCGCATAGCAGCAGGAGCAGATGATCATAATCAGCAGGATGGTTGCAAAGATCGCGTTGAGGACGAAGAAGATGACACCCATAGCACCACGCACGATGCCCTTGAGCTTAAAGACATCCGTCAGGAAGAGGATGATGATGGCGTTGATGGCGTTGACACTGACAATGGCGTAGTTGAAGATGTTGGTGCGTTTGTCCATAAAGGGCTTGATGATGACTACCATCAAAAAGTAGATGATCTCAATGGCTAAAAGTGCACTTGCCTGGAAGTATTGTGATCCTTGGCCTGCACCGGCAATGATACCCTTGAGCAGGAGATAAGCCAGCAAGGGAATCACAAACCAATACACAGCTGCGCGGAACTGCACATACAGGAAGCCCCATCGGGAGAGCTGCTTTGGGTCGCTGAAGAGGATATATGCTGCATTCTTGTGCAATTCGAGAGATCGTCGTGCAAGTCGAACGACGCGGAACGCAGCATAGCCCAGTAAGCCAGACATGACCACGAGAATGGCAATTGCCAAGACCACACATCCAGCAGAATGACGAACAGTCAGTTCCCAAATGCACAAGAGCGTGACGGCCGGGTAGGAGACGAGGACGAGTCGGAAGATCATACCCTTCAATACAATCTTCCAGCCTTGACGGAACTCAATGAATTTGTCTTGCGAGAGCTTGCCCTTGCGTGTCAATAATGTGATGATACCCTTGAAAAGCAGTAGTGCCAGAACAGCCACCCCGATCAGGATCATGTACCAGGAGATGCCTGTAATGAACAAGTTGGTGTCTTCGATGCCAGCAACATAGGCAAGTCGATCAATGCCGGAAAGCACATCAACATTGGAAGAGGGATCCTTTGTAACGGCACGTTTAGCAAGCGACGAGCCGACTTCTCTGCTCATGAGGGAGTCCATGAAAAGATCACGCTTCGATAGCACAATCGTCAACAACTTGCCGCTGTTGAGGAACGTGGAGGGTGAACCCCCGGAGGACTTGATGTACCAGGTAAAGATATCCTGCATCCAACCCACATTGATGATACCGAGCGACCAAGCAAAGTTCTGCGTCCAACTTCGGACAATGGGCGGGTACGTGACTGCAAGGGTGCCAACGATGGCTTGACCTTGGAAGTAGAGCAAAAGGGCAACAGCGTTGGTAGCGACGTGGGCTGCGGCATTTGGGTGCGAGAGACCACTCACAACAATCGAGACGAGCAGAGCAATAGCCGCGATACCGGCCGTCACCCATGCAACCGCTTCGACATCCACAGAGCGGCCATTTGTAATATCGGCGCGGAGACAAGCGACTTGCTTGCCTGTTGCGGTATCGTTGATGATGACCTTGACCCATGCATCCACATCAGGCACGGTGAAGGCAACACCTGGGATTTGGCCGATCACATCATCGCCCACCTTGACATTGCCACTGGGGTTGATGTTTCCGGCTTCAACGGGACAGAGTTGGTCGATATCGCTTTGGCAAGGGTCGATGGTGCGTTGGACGACACGTAGCCCATACGCATAGACTTCGAGGTAGACGACAACATTGCCGGAGATGATACTTTTTGCAGTGATACTGAAGGAGAGGGTATTGTTGTTTGGTGTAAAGACGACATTAAATTCCGTCGCGGAAAGGCCTGAATCGTCCATGCATGTTTGCAAGGCACTCGTCGAGAGCTGTCTCTCGGGACCCAGGGCAAAGGTGCTGCTCGTGAGGCAGAAGAGGAACACGAGGGCCTGCGAGAGGAGGCGTGTCGCTATCCGCATATTGCTTGAAGATGTGTTGTTTCAGGTCGCGGCCTGTAAACTGGGATGAACCTCGTGAAGAATCACTGAGATGAAGCTCTAGAGACGCCTATAGAGCAGAAGAGAAGGAAATCGCCTTTGGCCTTCTTTTTTCCCGCTTTCGTAATTCAGCGGGTGATTTGAGCGCGCGAGTAGGTGAAAGAGCGGCGGATGGTCGGAGGGAGGTGGCCGGAGAGAGGCCCGGTGTGTGAGGGTACGTGCGGGTGTTGCGCGTGTGTGCGATGTGTATGCCGGGCGGGTCTTGATGGATGGGAGGGGGCCGTTTGCTTGGCTGTGTGCGTTGTTGAGATTTTGTGTGTGCAGCGGCGGTGGCAGGGGCAGCAGGCAGGAGAAGCGCAGCAGAGAGAAGCAGCAGGAGCAGCAGCAGGAGCAGCACTCCGAAACTGCGCTGTAATTCGCAATTTCGCTGCCCTCGTCGCCTGGGCACGACACGAATAGAACCAGCACGTGACTCACACAGACGCACCAGATGGGATGAGCTAGTGTGTGTCATAAGTCTACCTGTGCCGTTGGGAAGTGCAGCTCGCCCTTGCACTGATGAGGATATTATGAATACGGGTCTCATCAGAATCAACCAGCCTTCAACAAGAACGGAAAGGGCTTCTCTTGCTTGACGCAGTTGTCAAGCATGACACAAGGGACTCTCCTCCTCCTCCTTAAGCAGACGATCAGCAAGTCGCTTTGATCTGTTCAGTCGTAGCACTCCAGATAAGAGGCAAACATCTGATTGTCTCTTGAACTCTACGACTCAACAGCATCGATGCCAAGTGAGTCATGTAGACCATCTGAGCAATCCGCTTATTAAGCAGCCCATCTTGCTACTCTTACCGAGCGACATGATCCGTGGCGGACGTCTGAACGAGCTCCACACGTGTTTGAATACGAGACCTGTGTTGAGCACAAATACCAACACTGTTTGGCTACAGCAAGCAGACTAAGGCTGCAATGGGCCAGGGTCATCTAGCTGCATCGTGGAAGATAATCCAGACCCATCCCTGTTCGCTACTGATCGCCTGCGATCGAGATGCTGCCGTCTTGGGCGTGTGACCGACTCTGTGTCGGAGTCTATTCTCCTGTTAAGACGACAAGAATCTTGGACTGGCAGAATCCGAAGCTGCTTTGACTGATAGTATCACTATCTTGGTCAGGTACGCGCCCTTTCACTGGGTATCGTCTGACAGATTGACCCAAATTGACAGCTACAATTACGCTTGCAAAGCCTAACAATGATAAGAATTTGTCCATCGTTGCAGCTTTCTGACTCCGGTACGGTCGCACCAGACTGTCATGGCACAGACAAACCAAGCTATCTGCCTAGTAGCTCGATCTCTGGCACATGAATCGACATGATCCTTCAATCACTAGTAGACGATGACAATATCGTGGCATTGAGTTGCCAATCGGTCAATCAAAGAATGTGTCAAGACTCAAAGACTCAGCCTTCGATCCCGTCGAAGAACATGCTCGCTAGTTTGCAACCTGCAGATTGAGCGAGCCTTTCGATGTTACCGCCCATGGAGGTCACCGACTGCCGAAATGATTACAAACACGCCCCAGTATGGTTGCACGCACGATTTTAGTCATCCGCAAAGGGCGTGGTGGTGAAGAACTGCTTAGATTCGATATACTTGACAAAAGCTGACAGCTCGGCCGATAGCTCGGTTGTCGAGACTCTACCTCCATGTACGCCAAGTCTTCGCAGTAGACAAGCGTGACATCAGAGAGTGCACAGGCCGGAGTGAAGGAACTTCATGTATTATCTGTGGCCATGGCCACCAGATTGCAAGCTCAACTCTCAGTGTCGTTGTGGAAGTGCAACTGGTTCTTCTGTTGCACAATCACCGCATTGCATATGTCTCTGCAGGATTCCTGCTATCGCCTGTCTCTGTGGCAACGATACCTGTTGGCTCCAACAATACTGCACTTGTAGCATACTCAAAAGGCAATGCCATCTGAGGTAAACGATCACTCAATGGAACAAAATGCTGACGATAAACAGTCTCTGTCCAAGTGTCGGGAAGCAATGGAATTGCCACGAACGCTGCGGTTGCCGTCTAGGTGGTACGCCAGTTCTATGCGACTACAGTGACTGTCTCGTTGACCGAGCGTTGTCAGTATTGCATTCGGTATTGATGTCCTAATTGGAACGTTCAAATGCGACAATCCTCTAGTTGAGAAGTCGGGTGTTCATTTGGAGGCTGCCATTGCACTGTATGCTTCTGCCAGTAGAGCGCCAAGCGCTGTTACATCAACGGCTGTAAAGGTGTCGAAACGTAGGGGAACCTCTTCAACAAGATATATGCGGTTGTTAGCACCAGCAGCAATCCTATCTTGACTTTGCGGTCCCTGAGTCACCGAATGCTATTATCTCCACTATTCCTTCGTACCACGGTCATCTGATACTAGTCTCAATCCTCTTTGTCCATATTCTCTATTTCTTTACTCTGATTATGATTATTGAGCTCTGCATCTACCGTAGTCATTTTGCAGCCCTTGAGCGAGTGTAGCAAGCGCTAGCAAGCGGCAAGAATATCAAGCTTCAATCATGGTGAAGCAAATGAAGAAACATGTGATAAGCAGCTCGACGCCAAAGCTCAGTCCTCAGTCAGTGCCTGCAGGCTTCCGGACCAGTACAGGCTTTAATCTAGGGCTCGTGCCTCAATGTCACAAGACAATCACCGTCAAGCCAATGCAAGTCATCGACACTGCAGTTCTAGAGCCGGCCTCCTTTGTGGCCGTTGCCAATCAGGAGCGCGAGGATGCGCGTGATTTCGCGTTTCCTGCCTCCTCGATTGTTCGCGTGCGCGTTTTGTTGACATCCGCAACGGCGCGCTGCTGGCGAAACTGCACTCCTCGCACTCCCTGTCGTCATCAGTATCCTGCGACCAGATAGGAGTCTAACGCGAATAGTAGCTGCCGCCTAGCTTTCGTCCTATAGCAGACTTCGGTTGAGCAGTCTTTGCTGTGGAGCGTCAGGCTTTCAGTTGCCTCGGACTGCAGAACAAGGCTATCTCGTTCTTCTGTGTGACATCAATCCTGCTTAAGCTGATTCTGGCTTTCATAAAAGACAAGGACATCTGCAGAGACTCTCCTGGCAAGCTGGCTGATCGCGGCCCTGAGTAACACTCTGAGACGGTGCCAAGCTGCCTGCATAGACTCTGTTTGAGCTCGAGAAACCTTAAGGCTCCAGCCATCGTCATCGGCTGCGGCTAGAGTCAAAGCCGAGACACCGGAGAGAAGCTTTAATCTTCCCATCAACTCCTCGCGGGCTTCACCCACACTGCGCGCACTCCCCCTGCACAAGCGCCTGCAGAGTGCACAGTGCACACACTCTGCAGACAAAAACAAAAAGGTCCCTGGCTACCTGCCACTCCTCCCACGCACAGGGCCTGCACCTCGCCCTTACACACCAGCCAACTCACGTCCCCGGGTATCTTGGACAGACGCGTTCTACGTTCAGGACCCAACACACTCTTTTACCGCAGCCCTTCGTGGACCGACACTCTTTTACAACCATACCTCCAGGTCAGTTGACACAGAACAGGAACTCTTTCTCGATAGTCTCTACCATTGCGTAACGTGTAACGACTCGAACAGTCTTGCATCTTCAGCATGTCTATCAAGGCCGAGTCTATCAACAATAGAACGCGGACGCCTGCGCGGAAGCTGCTTCTGTCGCCTATTGATCTGACGCCGCCCTCGTCGACAAAGAAGCGCGCACTGGGTGACTTGAGCATCAACATCCCTCCGCGACCGCACTCTGTTCACGACTTTACCACGCCAGAGCACCCAAATCAAAATAAAAGGCACCGGAAAATTGATGAACAGCGCTCGGCACCCCTTTCTGCTGAGCATTTCCAATCAACAACAAAACGTGCCTCGACGGAGGAGGACGCCGTATGGGGACCTGAAGTTGAGGCCGCATTCATGGATGGTATGATCCGCTCTCATCATGAAGCACTACTAATAGCAGCACTTCGCAGAATGCCTAAACTGGGTCGCCGGAAGGTAGAGATTCATGGCAAACCGTGTGGGCGCAACGAACTGATTGCTGAGTACATCCTTCGACGTACTGGCAAAACGCGAACAAGAAAGCAAGTCTCTTCACACATTCAGGTTCTCAAGCATCTTCGACGCGATGACGCACTCTTCGTAGCGCTGGTCGCTGATATTCCAGGGGCGGGCGAAGACCCAACTGCAGAGTACGATGTGGAGAAGCTGCTGTCATTGTCGCCAACGACCGCCATTCCCACGCCTTTCTCTGCTAAACCACTACTCAGTGCGCGACTAGACCAGACATCTCCATTGTGCCAAGTTACTCGCGCACGCACGCCTGTCTTTACACAGGACAATGTCAAAGTGGTTCGCGTCGAGGACTTCAGCATCTGGGCAACGTGCAAGAAGCCTGAGGATAATGATGCCGAGACCTTTGCGGTTTACACAAAGCTGCAACAATCTGTCCGGATAGGTATGTCACCATTGGACGAGCTCTTCAACTGGCCATCCCGATTTCCTACACTCTCTCAGATGCTTGAAGAGCCCAGCGGTTCACAGTCGCCAGTCTTCAGGATGCGTGCTGGTTTGTTACTGCCTAGAACACTTGATTTGGCAGGCGAAGCGCAAGTCGTTTTGAGAACTCATCTTGCTCTTGCAGCACAATTGTCTGATGCGCGCGAAGAATGGACTTGCACGACGCGTGTGTATTCAATGGGCAATAGGGTGCTTGAACTCAAACAGCGCGTCACAATGGATATGGAGGAAGCGCGCGATGATGAATCTGGCCTAATGAGACGGCAGGTACAAGCCAGGGCGTCTGTTCCGTTCGCCACTGACTTCTGGGCGGCTTTTCTCTCTGGCCTGTCATGCACTGGTATCAGGGAAGATGACGAGGATGAGCGAGCACGCAAATTTGAGCGTGATGCTGAGATTGCGATTGCTGGGGTGACCATGACACAGCAAATTGGTACCGTCGAGACCGCGCTCGAGCCGAGTCGTCCAATTTGTTTGCTCCTGTGGGAGTTTGATTTGAGCACAGGATCGCGCCCTGGAGAAACAACTGTAACGCGTATTGCTGTCCCGAAGAAAGCGACCCAACCTATTCGTCCAGCACTGATGATTCGTTCTGCATCCATGTCAAACACTATTCCACGCGTCAAGCCCGTCAGGCCCCGCATGCTACCTGCCGGTGCGCATCTACAGCGAAGCTTCAGCTTAGCCTCTGTTCCCTCACAACCTGCAAAACCACGCGAAACGGAATTCATCGCTTACCACGGTCCACCGGATGCTGTTCGCCCTCGCTATTTACCAACTACATCGCAACCACGCATGCAAGCGCAGGCATATCATCAACCACATCGAGCGCCACCTCCTGCCAGATTGCAAAGAGTGCAGCCACAGCCAAGTGCGCCTTCGCATCAAGTGGTGAGCCAACTCGAGTACTATGCTGGATATTATGATGACATGCCTTTGAGCAGTCCTGCAAATCTGACATATAACCCCATGTCGCAGTATGCGTCGACACAACCGCCCATGCATCTCGTTGCTGGTGCGCCGGGTGCAGTGGTCAATGGCGGCGCACCGCCCATGAGCCGTTCGTTCAGTGCACCAACCTGGCATCCAAGTCCTGCCGGTTCTAATGTGGAGACCTGGGATGGCAACTTCATTGATTGGACATTGCCTGAATCAGCTGGCTACCTCCAGACTGACTTTCAGATCGCCAGTGATGATTGTTTCGGTACAGTCTCCAATGCGATGGCTACGCCGCAGCTCTGTCCACCAGAAGTTCCTTCGTCTGTTGCGCCGGATGTGTTTTTGGTCAAGCCACGGCCTGCGCCGCTGTCACGGACAGTTTCTGCTACACCAGCTTCGCTGAGCCTCTCTACATCAATGGCGGACTACGACGATGGCATGCCGCGTCTTGGCTTCTTCCCTTTGCAGCACTAGGGTGTTCTGTCCCTTTCTCATTCTGCTTCTTTACGCTCGTGGCTCTTGCTTTTATATTTCCCATCTGCTAGCTGCGTGTAGTCTATTTTTTTTGCCCATCTGATTGCCAAAATATGACGAGAGCAAAAGTCGGCAAAGTGCAGCGACACACAACATTGATTTGTAGAAAGGGATGAGGAAGAGTTCAAGTGCAGGCCAAGAGTCTGGCAATGTCTACAGGCCCAAACGGGGTCCTGTAGCGAAACTACAGATGCCACCTTCCCGTCTTCGCAGTGTGAGTGTGGAAAATCTACTAGCAAGTGTGGATCAAGTCCCCAGTGTACGTAAACGAACACCTGCTGTTGCATTTGCAGGCGCTTCACCACTCATACCGAAGGATAGACGTGGACAGGCTGGTTCAAGCTATGCGAATGGGTCTGCTGCTGGCGTTGGTGCGCGACAATCACAACCACAGCGAACGACGAAAAACTCGGAAAAGGTGGTCTTCATCCCAGAGACAGATGGTGTCACAGGACCCGATGACTCGGATGATGAGAATGATTCACCACCGCCGAATGCGAGTGGCGAGGAGTCAACGAGACCTGCGCTGAAACCCAAACGATCAGTTTCTGAGCGCTTGACAAAAGAACGTCGCGAGGAGCGTCATTTGCCCCGTGTCACGGCGTACTGCATTGCCGATATGTTTAGGCTTGCGAAGACTGCTGCTTTTTTAAGGGAGAAGCATCAAGTCAAGCCGAGAATTTATGATGACTTGTTGTATGCAGCCTACTCGCTCCCGTTGCTGAGCGGCGATGAAGAAGGATGTCGCGTACGCAGCGGACCGCCGCTCAAGACATCAGAGGGAGAGAACATTCTGGATAGACAGATCGATGCGACTGAGCGACGCGACCATGGCGATGAATTCATTGATGCTCCATCAAGACTGTCAACGTCCAATGAGCCACATGTGCAGGATGCGGAACCATTCACATCAGACCAAGTGTACCTTGATCAGCATGAAGAGGCTGTGACTACAGAAGAATTTCCTGAACATGCAGAAGCAGAAGCACAGGAGCGTCCCAAATACATCAATCGCCGAGGCTCTAACCCGACAGCAGCTGATTTGCCAGCCATGTACCAGTGCGCTGAACTCTTCATTCTCTCCTATGGCGTCGTGGTCTTCTGGAACTTTTCTGAACGTCAAGAGCGCAACATTCTGGCAGACTTGACATTTGCTATGGACAGAACACTGATGAGCAGACCCTTGCCGGATCGTGATGTCGAGACTGAAGAATTCCATTTCGAGTACTCGCCCAACACACGACGTCCGCGTATCTTCAATGACATGATTACTCTGCGTTCTGCTGATCACTTCATCAAAATGGCCATGTCGCATGCGATTGCGCAGTCTGTCAAGTTGTCATTGTTTGAAGGACGCATGGATGATAGTATGGCGGCTGCAGCGCATGTTCCTCGCAAATTGGCAACGACAGGAGAATTGAGCATGACCAAACCGCAAGTGATGCGCATGTCTGGTCAGCTGTTCAAGCTGAGGGTGGATGTCAACCTCTCGTCCAACATCCTCGACACCCCAGACTTCTTCTGGGAGTCTGAACCAACGCTCATGCCGCTGTACTCAGCTGTGCGCGACTACCTGGAGCTGAAGGGACGCATCGTGCTGCTCAACTCAAGGACGACAGTATTGCACGATATGATCAGCTTGCTGTCTGACAGTATTGCAGATGACACTATGACGAAGATCACCTGGATTGTGATTCTGCTGATTGCAATCAGTGTGGTGGTAACGACGTTTGAAGTGGTGCTGAGGTTTGCCCTGATTCAGCGCAACAGGGGTCATGCCTGATGTCCATCTGCTTTGTCTTGTTCTAGCGTCTGCCATAGCCTGCTCATCCACCCACGCATCTACCATCTACCATCTACCATCTACCATATCTTCTGCCCCTTGCTCGTCCCGGCTGCGTGTTTAAATTCACCCGCAACGAACGACAGCAGCAGCGACGTGACCCGGCGTCTAGCACAGCCCAGGACCATCAGGACGCATCATCACATCTAAAGCTCACTGTCTGTACTCTGATACGCTACATGTGAGCATGCCAAGATTGCGTTCCAATTCCTCCACATCCAGTCAGCCAGCGCAACAGCAAGGCGACAGCAGTAGCATCACCAATTCATCCGGCTCCAAGAAAACACTTCGTGAGAAGCTAAAGAAGATTGGCCATAAGAAGCATCACGATCATTCGCCTACATCGTCGCGTTATTCGCAAGACGCGCAGTTAGAGGAGTACGGCGATAATATCCAACGTCGATCTGTGAGTCTTGGGGTTGAGCGCGCACCACCCATGGCGCCAGACTTGGGTTTACCGCATGCAGCGACCATGCAACGTACAGCGGGTCTCGCCCCGACGAGTATCCCGCTCGCAACGTCCACTTCAGGAGGCGATACAGTGACTCCTGATCGCGGTCGTCCAGCAACACCGCGTTCAAGACCATCATCCCCATCACGACCACGCACCGGTGAAGTCAAACGACCGGCATCTGGAGTCTCTCAGCCGGCATTGGCCAATCCTGTACTGTCCCTACCGCCCACACTGCAAGATATGCGTAGCCACGTTACACCTGTACGCCCCATTGAACCGACGCAACGCTCAGAAGAAGCATATAGCGATTCACCACCGCCAATTATGCCAGGTGGACAAACACCTGCTAGTGCAGGCAGTTATCAACCTGCTGAAGGCCATTTAGCATCTGCTTCAAGTATGGCTACATCGAGTACAGCTGGTGGATTCTTGAGTTCAGTGCTGAATGTGGCACACTCGGTCCTCGGTACTCAGCCGCATGAAGGCCACTCAACACCTTCCAAGACGGCAGGGGACACGCCTTTGCGGGACTCGCACGTGCTCGACGCCGAGAAGTCTGCACAGGATCAGACGCTTTCGCCGCCAGCGAGGTCATCGACGCAGCCGCCGGGTAGCGGTCGTGTCGCACGCATTGCAGAGGAGATCTCTCCAGCCAATTCCCCGGAACCCACAAAGAATAGGGAAATGCGATCCGGTAGTCTCATGAGCCGTCGACGTCGTGAGTCGAATGCGTCAGCGATCTATGGGCCTCATGAAACGAGTGGACAACCGCAAAAGATTACAGGGTTTGCTGTCGCGTCTAATAAGAGGAACCGCGAATTTCACGCTACTTTTCGCAGTGTGCCTGAGGGCGACTACCTACTGGATGGTAACATCTCCCTTGTTAGAGATCTATGCTAAAACTAGATTATGGCTGTGCCTTGCAAAAGGAGATTCTGGTGCATGGTCGCATGTACGTCTCAGAAAGTCACATTTGCTTCAATTCCAATATCTTTGGTTGGGTGACCAATGTATGCTGCCAGCTCACCTTTATTTTGCTAATGCTAGCTCGTGATTGCCTTCAACGATATTATTTCAATTGAAAAGCGCTCCACTGCCGGCATTTTTCCAAATGCTATTCAGCTTGCCACACGGACTGCTAAGCACATATTTGCTTCCTTTATCTCTCGTGAGACCACTTACGAGCTTATTATTAGTATTTGGCGCCTGACACATCCTGCTATCCAAACAACTCCTCACGGTGTCGAGATTGCACCAGTCGAGGATGAATCAGATGACAACAGTACGAATGATTCTGGTGACGAGGACGATGACGGGCACTCTGACAGTTCTGTCCAAGATAGCGACCACGAGTTTGCGGTTGAAGATGATGCCATGTCTGGACACAGTAGTTCGCCAATCTTGACGAACACCACACCACAACGGCCAGCTGCTTCAGAGAAAGGCGATGGTCAAGGGGACGCGCCGGCAGCTGACTTTCCTGGTCCGCGCGAACATGTGCCGACTGAAGCTCCTGGATTGAGCGACACTAGCAAATTTCCCAGATCGCTCATTGACCAGACTGTTGATGCACCCTTGGGTCAAGTATGCCAATTGTTGTTTGGGCCAGACTCCACTTTTATGAAGGACTTTTTGGAGCAAAACCAAAAACTGCTCGATGTCAAGGTTGCTGGGCTACAAGAACCTGGCAAGGGCAAGTCACGCAAGATCTCCTACGTCAAGCCACTATCTGGCCCTATTGGACCTAAACAAACTCGATGTCTGATCGATGATGTGGTTGATTTGTATGACTTTGACAAGGCTGTACAAGTAACAACGAGCACGACTACTCCTGATGTACCGAGTGGAGATGCGTTTGTGATCAAGACGCGTGTTTGTTTAATGTGGGCTGCACGCAACGGCACGCGTGTTGTTTGCCATTGCAATATCGAGTGGTCCAAGTCTTCATGGATCAAAGCGCCTATTGAAAAGGCTTCTACCTCTGGACAGATTGAATACTGGACACAGCTTGTGGAAGCTGTACGCAGTGAAGTATCGAGTGGCGTCAAGCGAAAACGTACCAAGAAGAGTACAAGGCCTCGTGGCAAATCGGCAGCAGACGAGGAGGGACCGGCGCCTTCTACAAACGCAAATACAGCAAGCGATCCAAATGCTGGTCCTTTGTCAAGGTTCCTGGGGCTTTTGTCGCATATCAACTTGACTGTTTTGTTGGTGGTGCTCCTGCTCGGCATGATCTTCACCATGTTTCGCATGCAGCGGTCCATTCATGCCCTGTCGAGACAAGGTCGTTTGGGTCGTGAGGAAGGCCCCCTTGCTTCGTCAGATCGCTGGGCGAGAGAAGAAGGAGACTTGTGGCAATGGCTTGCGAGCAGGACTGGTGCACAAGCAAACGTAGGCGAACGTCCACCAGTCACAGATTTGGCTGGGATGCAGCTGCAAGAAGCCATTGAGCAGGAACGCATTCGTCTGGCAGTCTTAACGCAAGCTGCTGACATTGCGAGCAAGCAGAGTAAGGGAAAGTGATGAACAAAGGTGATGGATGACGCTGGATGTGGCTGTTGAAGATTGAATTTTGTAGATGCCAAATTTAACGACGCGACTCAACTGCAACTCCGCATACAGCGAGCTCAACTTGGCGCAGGCTCGCCAACCTGGATCCTGTGCGCATGTCGAGGCTATCAGAGACTGGCGAGCGCTCTGATGGCCAGCTTCCACAACGTGACTCGTTCGATGCTGTCCTGGCCGTTGGAGTGGATGACGCGCTCAGCAGAAGCAGCTCTACGTCAGACTCTGATCACATCCCAAATGCAGCGCCAACAAAAGCACAGATCCATCGCGTAATTGTGCAGAAACTAGTGGTCAATGTACTTCTTGTTGTTGCGTGGTTCACTTTGAGTATGGCACTTTCGCTCTATAACAAGTGGATGTTTAGCAAGCATCCAAACAACAACGGTCGCGACAACCTTAACTTTCCCTTCCCGCTCTTCACAACTTCTGTGCATATGATTGTGCAGTTTCTAGGCAGCTGGATAGTGTTGCAGTTGTTGCCAAGCTTGAAACCGCCAAAGAGCCACAGCTTGACCCTCAAGGACTATGGTACACGGATTGGACCTTGCGGTGTTGCGACAGGTCTCGACATTGGGTTTTCCAACGCTAGTCTTAAGACCATTACGCTCGCATTCTACACCATGTGCAAATCTTCGTCGCTCGCATTTGTCTTGCTCTTTGCGTTTCTCTTCAAGCTGGAGAAGCTTCGCGCGAGCCTAGTGCTCGTCATTGCGATCATCTCTGCTGGCGTTATCCTCATGGTAGCACACGAGACGCGCTTTGTCTTGGAAGGTTTCTTGCTAGTCATGACAGCCAGCTGTCTGGGCGGTCTGCGCTGGGCGCTGACACAAATTCTGCTCAAGGAGAATCCATCTACTGCCAATCCGTTCTCATCCATCTACCATCTGGCACCCATCATGTTCACGTCGCTCTTGGTCATTGCTATGATCCTAGAAGGACCCGTAGCACTCGTCAGAGCTGAGCTCTGGCATGCTCGTGGCTTGATGGCCGTACCGATTCTCCTATTCCCTGGCATCCTCGCCTTCCTTATGACAGCTTCAGAGTTTGGCTTGATTCAACGCACCAGTGTCGTCACACTCTCTGTCGCCGGTATCTTGAAAGAAGTCCTGACTATTGGCGCTTCGGCCGTCATCTATGGCGATGCGCTCACTCTACTTAACCTCTCTGGTCTATTCGTTACTATCCTTGGCATTACGCTCTACAATGTGTTGCGGTTCAGAAGCATGCGCAACAAGGTCAAGCAGGCAGTTTCGGATGAACAAGAAGGTCTTATGGCAGAGTCAGTATCATTGCGTGGTAATGAGGCAGAGGGCACTGAGACTGTCTATTCGCAACGTTGAGGATCTGATAGCGATTAATCCCGCGCTCGGAGGTGCTGTGGTCCGAATCTGGCTCGAAGATCAACACCACCGCAATGCACTGCCTCGAGCGGTTTATGAGTGCACAGACGATACAACGAGCCGGCGAGCGTACTGGCCGCGCAAGACCACGCGCTAAGGCTGCTGGCCGCACGTTGGCTCGACAGATTGCTATCGCTTGGTGCTTTTCAAACAGTCGAGGCTATTTGCTGCTCTTCTGGCGAGCGCGAATTGGTTGTGATTGGATTTTACCTGTGGTTCAGAACACGGCTGAGCCGCAAGATCTTAGCAGATCAATTTCGATAATGATGCGGTGGGCGGTGACGTCGAAGTAAGCGTGATGCGCAGGCTCGAGTACGATAGCTATATAGTAATCATTGCCTGCTCACTGGTAGCCTTCCTGTTCTTCTCCTCGTCACTTCATCTAGCAAGCAGTCATCGTCCGATTGACCAGTAGACGCTCGCTTGATCGATCGATCATCTAGTAAGCTGAATCATGACGCAGAAGCGCCCGCGATGAATTTTTGTTTAGCTAACCACCCGACAGACAAAACCCCCGCCGCAGCTCGTCTTTCCTTCAGCCTGCCTTCTACCTAGCCGGCCCTTGGCACAGTTTCCAATCTTCTTGTTGGCGCATCAGCGATCATTCTTGTCAATCTAAGGACGCCCTGTCTTTAACATCATGCAACCGGGCGTAACCAATATGGCTATTCACGACTTTCTGCTTGTCGGCTTTGGGCCAGCAGGCCTTGCCATCGCTGTTGCTGCACATGAGAAGAAAGTTCTGTCTTTTGTTGCACTTGAGCAGCAAGATGACTTCAAATGGCATCCAGGCATGCTCATCCCCGGCGCATCAATGCAGATTTCGTTCCTCAAAGACCTCGCCACCCTGCGCGATCCAAAGTCTGAGTTTACATTTTTGAATTATCTTTTTGAGCAAGGCAGACTTGTCAAGTTTCTCAACCTAGACACTTTCTTGCCGCAGCGCGAGGAGTATCAGGATTATATGCACTGGGCCGCCAAGAAGATTGATGCGACTGGCTGCGTCAAGTACAACACCAAAGTCAAGGCCATGGAGCAGACACAAGATCCAGCTGTACTTAAGGTGACGGCGTCAACAGCATCACCGACAGGTTCTTCTTCAGAGCAAGTATACTATGCTCGCAATGTCATTATTTGCACTGGTGGCCAGCCGTACCTGCCTGCTCAATTCCCTCAGGAACACCCACGCTTGATGCACAGCTCTCAGTTCATCAAACGCTTGCCTGATCTTCAAGCTTCTTTGCAAGGCGGCCGCGCGAAACATGGCTTTTGTGTGATTGGCGCTGGTCAATCGGCAGCGGAGATTTGGACCCATCTGACAAAGACCTTTCCAGAAGACCTGGTGGACCTCAAGTTCCGTTCAGGGGCGCTCAAACCTTCTGACGACTCTCCCTTTGTCAACGAAATATTTGACCCATCAAGTCGCATCGACAAGTGGTATGGCATGCCGGAGGAGGCGCGCAAGTCACTCATTCAACAGTCAAAGGCGACCAATTACTCTGTTGTGCGATTGCATCTGCTCGAGGACATGTACAAGCATCTTTACATGCAAGAATTGCCAGGTCACCAGAGGATACACCGACTCTCGCCCAATACTGTCATTGAGCGCATCGAGCCTGTCGGTGAAGGCGAAGATGCGTGCATTGAGATTGCTACACGGGACTCACTCACAGGCGAAGGGCGTGTTGATCGATACGATTATGTATTCGCAGCGACCGGATACCAACGCACTTTCCACAAACAGGTTCTGCGCAACTTCAGTGATGTGTCTTGGACTGAAAATGCAGATCGACCCGTTGTAGACCGGCGGTATCGCGTTGTGCGGCAAGATGAAAATGCGGCAGGCATCTACTTACAAGGTCTTTGTGAGGCCTCACATGGGCTCAGCGATACCCTGCTGTCAGTTCTATCTACGCGCGGCATGGAAGTCGTAGAGGACATTGGCGAGCGGATGGGGCTCATACAAAGCAATGGCAAAATTGCACGAGCAGACTTGATGAGATCCGTCGAAGGTCTGACAGACTCTGACTATGGGTCTGAGAGAGCGCCTACGCCAGACTCGGCTTACTAGGTGTTGTGCGAGGCCGCTAGCCTTCTGTGTCCTATCACGATTGTTGTATTTCTGGCTATCTCCGAACCCGTAAGCTGGGCCGATCTCTACGATGCCTATCAGGCTTGCGCTTCTCTTTGTCAAATTAAGCATTATCTTTACTACGATTTGTAGAGTTTGGACACAAAGCTGCTGCCCAAGTCCGTTTACCAAGTCATTTCTTGGTCAATAGCTTACCTTCCGAGGCCCTTTGATGGAGATTAGCATTTAAGCTGCAGCACATCGCTAGCTATGCGCATGGCCTGCCATGGCTGACCCTTTCATATATGCCAATCCAATGCAAGTGAGGTGCCTGGATCTCAAATCATTTGGCTTCAAGACCACTTTTCACGGGATTTGGGCTGGGCCAACAAGATCTTTGTTGGACTTTACGACCTTTCCAAGAACAAACACACCGAAATGAATACATGACTATTGACACGTCAAGTTATTCACGACAGCTCTCACTTCCCCGCCAGAGGTTGGGTTTGAACCAGTGCGTCTCCAGTAAGAGCTCTGAATTACTTTTGATGCATTGAACGGCAACCTGCTGCTTCGAGCTACAATGAGTATTGGTTAGAAGAGAAACCTCTCGGGTTCCGTCTCCCTTTTTGATCTTGGATGCTCCGTTGCTTGACGCTCGCGTGCCGCTGGTTCGCTGTAGGCTTGAAAATAGTCAGCTTGTGCTTCCTCGGCCGTGTCCATATGCAAGATCAAAACTGCATACCTCCGGAGGCGTCAATTCGGCGCAGGATGCTTGCGAGCCATGTCCTTGGCGTACCGTCCACCATCGAGGGAACTTTGCCTCGACTATAAGAAGGCCTCTAGCTCTCTCTCTTCAATTGCTTAAACTCAGCATACCAAAGCTTCAACAATAGGACAGGATGACAACATCACCAATGGCTGCGACAAGCTACTCACTCGCCAATACCTTTCAGGTGACTACGGGCTTCTCAGCCAGCAACTTATTCCAAAGTATTACTGGTTCTCCCATTGGCCTGACTCTCCTCGCAGTGCAGTCTTCGGGTAATTCAGCTGCTGTTGGCACCTACACAAGTGATGGCTCATTGTATGGTCTCAAGGGTGTTGTGCAATCGACCGGTTTCGCCCAAGATATCTCTCAAAGCCCATCGAGGGTGAGTTCTGGTAATCTGGGCGTTGGTCCACTGCCCATCTGTCTGACAGCGCGTGGAGAGGCCGACAATTGGGTGGATGCAGGGGCTCTTTCGATGACGTTCGATTTTGATGTAGCCAAATTCTCTTGCATCACCTTCGATTATGTCTACGCAACAGAAGAATCTAGTTCTGGCCCCTATGATACTGCTGGTATCATTGTCAATGGTATCAATGTTGCTCTTGATGGTAATGGGCAACCGTTGACTTCATCCAACAGCTATGTTATTGGCGGTTCCGCCACAAAAGGTACCTCAACAGGCATCATCTTCAGTACCGTTACGCAACGTATCCCTGTCACTGTACCAGTCTCTTCGAACTCACTGCTGATTCAGATCGTCACTTGCGACGGAGGCATCAGTCAGCTTGATACCGCTTTACTTGTGAGTAATTTGCGGGCAGCTTGTCCAATTGCAGCACCTTCATCGAGCACCATTGTCAGCTCCAGCACAGCCGCACCCACTTCATCGTCGACCTCTATTACCCCGACACCACTTGCACCCGTCAACGCTCGATGCAATCGTGACAATTGTCTGCGTGGTCTCATGTTGAACGGCAATGCGGCTTCCGTTTCTGCCAACTATGCTGCCTGCTCAACAGCTTTACCAACGGTGACAGTCTCTCGCGGTCAGACAACGACTCGTACCATCACAGGTCCTGCCATGTTGCCCACGAATGCAAACATCTGCGACGGCCAGGGATATGATAAGCGTCAGGCGAGGTATATCAGTGCCTGCTCGTGTATTTCGATCTACCCACAAACGGTAACTATCACCGAGTAAAGGGTCAGGCGGCATCAGATGCACTGTACTCACCATCAGTTGGTATGGGCTTTCTTAGTCATGGCACGTAGGCTGTCGTCTCATAGCTTCGCAGCTTGTAACCTTTCTACGCTTTTTGTCATTTAAACTTGTTATTTAAAACGAGTGCCTAATGAAACGTTTCTCTACCCATCTCGCGAAACGCACTACATTCGCGTCGACGTACTTTGCGTGTAACGTTGCAACGACAATCAGACAAGGCCACAAGATGAGCATGAAGCACAACCAGCCAAGCGATAGTCTCAACCATCCGGGGAGAATATCATCTGGGTCAGGTTCTCGTAGCGAAAGATCGAAGCCAGCACCTACAGGGCGATCTGGTGCTTCAAATTTCCCGACAAGGAAAGTCTTAACGAATGTTCCTAGACAGTCATAGAGTTCAATGTGACAAAGATAGAGACTGAAACTGCATCGACCAGCCCAGCGTACGGCAGGAAGCTTTGTTAGGCGTGTCTGCCATTTTGGACTGTAGGCAAAGCAAACGAGCATAAGAAAGGCACCAGAGGATTGGGTATACCGAGGAATCCTCTCTTCCGCGATGATATGGTGGAGCCATTCATAGCCAGGATTTGTATACCAATCACGAACCCTAATTGGAACACTCGAGAGGTACAAGCCCAAAGCAAAGGCAAGTTTGCCTAGTAGGGACATGCGTCTTGACGAGTGCTGTGGTTTGCTGCTTGCGAATGGAGGATAATGCATCAACGTCAAGTCGGCAAGCAGCATACCCGCCAAGAAATTACTCACCCACCACGACTTAACAAGAAGCGCCCAAATGGAGATGAACGCAATGAGAATCCGGCGTTTGATGGCATTGGTTATACGCGCAACACTGAGGGTGACAACAAAACAAACGAAACTGCCGTAGAATTCCAATGGCAAGGTCCATAATACCCATTCATAGCGATGTCCAAGGTCCGGCATGTCTACGCGATAGGCGAACGGGTTGAGCAAGTAGGTTGTAGATCTGGCCCACTCGAACAAGTGCCAAAAGACGTTGCCGTCACTCGGTTGTGGAAAGTAAGCATCATTGACGCGCAATCTGAGCAAGACGAGAATCATGCCAATGAAGCCATGAAGCGCTAGTGGTAGGTATAGTCGAATGCCGCGACGAAAAGTGGCACTACTCAAATTGACAAGAACTTTGGCATGGAGGACGTCCGTCGCTCGCTGAACATCCTCCTTGGACCTGTTGCTCTCTGTGTCTGACTCGACCAGTGACCCTTGACTTTGAATGTGACGCAGGCTACTTTGCGTCAAAACCCATCCACTAGCCATGAAAAAGATACACACCATGGTTGGGCCTGATCCCATCAGCAGCTTGAAACCTGGAAGACGGAAGAACCCCGAGTACGGGGGACGAGACGCCACTCCAGCAGGTGAGACAAAGTCGAAATTGGGAACTGCCATGTATGCAGCATTGACTTCGACGAAATGGCCATTCCAATGATGAAAGACGACCAAAATTGCTGCAATGCCCCGCAGACAATCCAACCAAGCCGTCGGCCGCAGGTCCTCGCTCGATGTGTCGGGTCTAAACAAGGACTTGAAGCGAGCAAAGAGCGTATGGTCACTCGCGCCGTGTGTCTTTGCAAAGGCGATTTGAACATTGTTCCCGCCGTCAAAGTCATGAAGCTCTATCGCTGCATCGTCCAGCTGATGCAGCGTCTTGAGGTCCACTCGATCCGCATCAACTGCGTTTTGCATGCAAGTTGAACAGACACTCAGACGCTTATGCTATATCTTGGCTTTGTGCTTTGTACGATGTCGTAGATTTGTTCGTGGCTGCTACACAAAATTCCCCGATGGGAGGCGCATTTAATTTTCGGAAGTGGAGTGAACAATTAGAGTTGACGTCCTGTCATACTACAGCTACACCAGCCGCTGCTGTTCATGCTGCTGTGCATCACTTCTGAGCTGTGCGGTCTCCTCGCGCAAGTCTTCCTCTGAAGTCTCCTCGCCACTGCTGCCTCCATCCTGGTCGTCTTCGCCCATGTCACTTGGATGGTAGTCTGGATCAGAACTTTCGCCATCTTCTGCATCGTCCTTTGCGTTGTCTTCCTCATCTTCATCATCTGAAAAGGCCATAGCAGGCACAGGAGGCCGCCAAAAGGTAAAGTCGGTGTAGTCGCTCTCCTCCTTGACACTTGTACTCTTGACGGGCGGGAAGAAGTGGTCCACAAGATCGTTCATGCTGATGTACGAGACCTTGTAGCCAGCAAACTGAAGCAGCTCCATCTGGACGTCACCATAGGAATTGATTGTGAAGATGCGAGACGACCGAACGTCCACATAACGATATGAAATGGCATCTGTAATTCGATTGCCAAAGCCAGCGTGGAAGGGCTTGTTTTCCTTACCAAAGAGGTTCTGCAAATCTCGCAAGCACTGCATTTTAAAGACTTCGGGCTTTCGTAAAATCACTTCCCTCCGTAGCGCAGCCATGAGCCGATCGGGCGAAAGAATGACCGGCCCATGGGGAAGCTTGTACTTGTCCTGCACAATAGACCGAAGGTAATTCCTGGTTGTGTCTGCTTGTCCTACAGACCTAGAGGACAAGTACAGCCAGTGGTAGCCATTGTTGGCTATATCCGTGTACAGCTTAGCAACGCCAGGATGGGTCCAGTCGCGGCCGACCATATTGAGCAAATGGCCTAGCGCATCGGACTTGGTGATGGTGCCGTCAATGTCTGAGATGACAATGGGTGTGTCAAACTTCCAAAAGAAGAGAGATGCCGTGCAGACGCTCTTGCCTACTTTGAAGGACATACTATTTTCGCCGTCTCTTAGCTTGAGACCTCTGAGCTGATCTGACGTCAACCGCAGCGTTTTGGCATAGTTGGGCGAATCCGACTTTTCATTTCGGTTGGCAAAGGGTGACGGATCGCTTGTGACTTTGTGCAAGGTCGGCATTTTCGGACCTTCTTGATCTTCTGGGACTGGCGAGTTGGAACGAATGCTCTGTGCGTACTGTTTGGTCTCTTCTGTTGCGTAAATCCAAAGATTGCCTCGCTCGTCAGCCGACACGAGTGACTTGCCGTCCGAGGTCAACTCTTCACCTGCAACAATGTGGTCAGAAATACTCCCCATTTGAGCAAAATCGTCCTCGTGACTCTTGTACCCATGCATGTCAAGCATAATGTCGCCTGCATCTGTCACATGCGTCGGTATATCTTCAAGGGCCAATTTCTTAAGCAATTCCTCAGCCTTCTGAATGGCATTCTGTGTACTCATGCTCAGATCGCTACGCAGCTTGATGTCCGCCAGAGTGCCTGCGGGATATGTTTTGAGCAATTCCAGACCAGCGTTTGGATCTGATGCATTGACTGTATGCCGCCGACTCTTGCCAACTGGTTCTGAGACTGCTGGAGAATCCGGCCGCGTGCTCAAATCAAAAGCTCCCCAGTCGCCGGACTGTGGTCTTCTGTCTGGCTCTGATGTAGGTGTCATGGGACGCTCCAAGTGTCGCTGATCGAGACCACCGAGCTCGAGTGGCGCATCACTGGCTCCTGCGCTACTTGCGCGTATGTGCTGCTGTTGCTGCTCGTTCAGCTCAAAGAATTCAGGTTCCGGCAAGGGCGAGGTTGAGCGTCCAGTGGGACTCGCAACAGGGCTTACGAGTGGCGACGTTTGCAAATCCTCTGGGACCTCACTGTCTGTTTGGAAGACGAAAAAGGCCTCGCCGCCGTCCCCCAATTTCATGCCATACTCCACTTTCTCTTCGTTGATGCGAAATTCGACCTTCTTCTCGCTCGGCCTGAGCAGTTGAAACTTGCCAAAGCGTACATGAAAGGGTGAACATGCCAGATCACCATTTTGTTGTTCCACCACAATCACATCGATAGCGCCAGAGACTGTACCGTTAGTGGGGGAACCTGCGTGTCACTGATTGACTTACGCGTCGCTGGATTGATGGAGTTCCAAGTCTTGGAGACGGAGCCTATGGCTCGTCCAACAAGATTCATGACAGGGCCGCTGCACGCGCGCCGAAACAAGCGACTGTAGATGGAATCAAGTAGCTAGCGGCACCTGTAGATCTGGATTGCAGTTGGTCTCCGTGCGGGCGTCATGATCATGTGATTTTGACCCGCCAAGACTGCAGCAACCCACCAACTCTACCACGATGACTTGCCATGGCTCTGGTTGCTCTGTATCAGCTGCAGTCTAGCAAGGCAGAGAGCACGGCCCGTAGACGCAGGTCTGATATCACAGCCCAGATGACGCATGCTGAATGTCAAGTGTCGCACACCTCTATGCTCATTGCGTACTTAACTATCTGACCTCTCCATGTCACAACACAAAGCAAAGCCTGCTGATTGCATGACGGGATTTGATGGTGACATGCTCAAAACTTGCATGCTCTGATTCTAGCTGCTGTGGTCTATTCGCAGCATGATGAAGGCGCTAACCAGATTGGAATACACGTCTTCGCAGTGCTTGCACAACAACGAATGAAATGCTTTGCATACAACGACTGCAAAGTCGATCTTGCAGACGCAATGTGTGCTCTGCAGGAATGGAATGCATAACATTATCGTTTGCAGGCCTTTATAAAAAGGCAGACCTAACGACCAGTCTGTGCAAAGTACCTGAAGCCACGTATTAGAAAGTATCTACGTGAAGGATCATCGTGGAGTAAAATGAGCATCGAAGATGACACAAGCGAAGAAAAGTAGCAAGGATCCTATGAGGAGTGGTGGGAGTGGACCCTTAGCAACAGGGTTTGCAATCATGCCTTCTGCTTCGATTGTCACATTGTGCTTTTTCTTCTATGTCGCAACGGCAAGTCTCGCTGAGCTGCGACACGAGGTGTGCAAACAACGCGTCAAAGATTCTTCATCTGCAAGAGGTGCTCCTTACTGCTTGTTCCATGTGTGCAAGTGGTTCGATTGTAGGAGAGCTTAGCACCGTTGCAAACAGCGTTCGATCACCTATCGTTGTCCAACTCTGTGTTCCATGTGGCACAAATTGGCAAGGTCACTACAGCTCCGCAGCTCCGGTGCTGCTGGAATGCCCCGTCACGACTCCACAAGTGCATCGCACCGGTTGAAAGACGACTGGAACTTGCAGCTGACACTGTTGAAAGTCTCTGACTCTTCTTCAGTTCGACTCGCTCTGGTTATACGCATTCGGACATCATCACAACGTCTAGCGCTACCGCTGATGCTACTACTTTTTCACTGGCCATTCTAGTTCGTCACTCACACTGCCTCGTCATTGCGCCTTCAGTCTTCCTCACTTCCAGTTCCACTATCTTGTCAGCTCGCTTGTTGCCCAATGCTGCCCCAAAGGTGGCTAATACCTACTGTGGCTAGATAAATCCGTTTCCCGCATGGCCCAATGGGCCTACAGATCATCCCGAGTTTCGTTCCCGTCTCCGGAATACCCAGGTAGGCCCTGGGTCGCAATCTACGAAGCTGCGAGCCTGTAACTTCTGCAATGTTCCGTTTAGATCTTCCGCAATCATATCGCGTATGTTCGATTCATGACTTATGAGTGGTACGTCGCGACAAGCCGCCGAGTCCACTTTAAGCATGCGTTGCTTGTTGGCGCGTAGATCTAGAGCAGGCACCGGTGCACATTTGCACATATTCACCATAGGGCGATGATCTTAAGCGCACGCCAAAGTCAATCGGCACATAATTAGAAGATCTTCTTCATTATGTAGCTCACATGCCTTATTCATGATTGGACACTATACGTATGCTACACTGCTTTTCAGACTTGGTTGGTGCCACAACATCCTTTCAGCCTCAGAGCATGTCACGGCCAATACTGGTCAAGCATGCACGGCAAGCATGCACGCACGGCAAGCATGCACGGCAAGATAAAAACTTGCAGGTCGCTCTACTGTCTACAGAGTATTTTATGCCTTTGGGACTCTCGGTGGAGACTCAAGCGTGTGTACAGTCTTGCTGGGCTTCAGCATTGTCCGATGCTCGGAACGCGTCCCCGAGAAGCGACGGAATCGCTAGCATTTCCGACCACTTGACCGTCTATCCGACCGCAATACCAGTGCCGTCAGATCTGTATCGTCCGATTTGTCCTCAAATAGCTGCAGACTGCCATTTTCAGAAGACATTAGCCTGGACACTGGCCAGTCGCAGACATGGAGAGTACGCATCCCGATCGCGGTCCTTACGATCGTAATGCAAACGACCACTCGACCACATGCGCGTTCAGATTAAGCGGCCCATCTGCGTTTGACGTGGGGTCTGTGGGATGGTCGACGGCTTGCGGGCTTCTGGCAAATTGGGGCAGATCCGACTTCCAAGCTGCACCTGAGCCACCGGCAATTTGGGGAACGAGTCAAACGACGCGAGGAAGTCGGGAATCGATGCTCCGATTGCAGAGGCGGGTGGGCAATGTTAAGCCTGGACTTTCGACAGAGTCGACACGCACAGTCTCCACCTGCTGACACTCAATAGTGAGCTCATCTCTGCAGTCAAGTGAATGAATACCTTGCTCCGACTCTCAGTGCTGTCTGATTATACAGAAGCTCACTTTAGTATAGCTCCACTTAGCGCTGAAGAGCTGAGCAACATGGCCAGTTAGCATTGACTCAGCAGTCCCTGCAGCTGAACTCAGCTCAAATGTACAAATGTCCCAGGCGAGGTGAGACTGTACAGCACACTCTGCGTGCCTGACCTCCTGATCTCCTCCAATTCTCCTGGTCATGCAGCCCTTCTTGTCTCCTGTAGCTGGTCGCTCTGTTGCACATGCAGAGGCTCCCATTGCCGATCTGCTTCGGGCTCAACGGACCAAATGCGCTTCTGGAACCTGCCATATTGTCTTGGCGCCAATAGAGGTCGACGACGCGTCGCTCAAAAGCGCCGTCTTGATCGCAGCCTCGCCAATAATCGCAGTGCAGGCAGCTCTGTGACTTCCGCAATACATGGCAATGCTAAATATTTACGCTGACTCTGGGGAAGCGGGATCTTGCCATGCACTGAGATGTCCCCTGAAGCGACGCGGTCTGAAAAAGCTTGGCGACAAGCCAAACAACGAATCATGGCGTCTGTTTGTCGTTATAAACGCCTCGCCCGCCCTCGTGTCCCCCTGAGTTTACATCTGCTGACTAGGTCAAAGGTTTAAGAAGTATCAAGACGACTTGCCAGCGGCAGGGCATCTTCTGCAATACTAGCAAGACAAAACCCACAATCATGGCCGATGTCAAGCCAGGACCTTTCCAGCGCTCGCTCGGTGCCAGCGCTGTCGGCACACCACCTCAGATCTTCAACTCCGTCCTCTTCCTTGGTACAATGATCTTTGGCATTCTTGGAGCTGCTCGTGGATTCGACGAAGGCAACATCTCTGGCATGTTGGCATCTCCCAATTTCCAAGCACTCTTTGGTCTCAAGAAAGATGCCACGCATTCAGCCCAGCAGGTGGCCGACGTCAAAGGCAACATCTCTGGCATGGTGCAGCTCTGCTCTATTGGTGGTGCTTTCATTGCATTCACCATCACAGACAGAATTGGCCGTGTGTGGGCTCTTCGTCAACTCTGTGTCCTTTGGATTGGCGGTGTTTTGTTGCAAATCTTTGCGCGAAATATCGGCATGCTCTATGCTGGTCGTGCCCTCGCTGGACTTGGTATCGGCCAAACAACTGTGGTGGGTCCGACATACCTTGTTGAGGTCGCCCCACGTCAGATCCGTGGTCTTTGTTCCGGCATTTTTTCTGGCTCCGTCTACCTTGGCATTATGCTTGCCTACTTTGCCAACTACGGGTCGTCTCTGCATCAAGTGGGTCGGATCCGGTGGCAGATTCCAATCTCCCTCCAAGTTGTGTTTGCCGGGTTGGCATTGATGCTTTCAATCTTTGCCATTGAGTCGCCTCGTTTTCTCATCATGAAGGGGAAGTACGAGCAGGCTGCCAAGAACCTGTCCAAGCTCCGTGGGCTCCCGATCGAACACGAGTATATGCAGTCAGAGCTTGCCAACGTCACCGAGGCTCTTGAGAAGGAGCGTGCCATTATGTCTGGACGCACTCTGAGCGGTCGTATCTTTGAGATTGTTGGCACGCACTCGAACCGTTTCCGTTTGATTGGCATTGGCATCATGATTCAGCTTTTGGGTCAGTGGTCTGGCGCAAACTCTATCACGGTCTATGCACCTGAATACTTCTCCCTCCTTGGCATTCACGGCACCGAGACTGGCCTGTTGGCCACCGCAGTCTTTGGCGTCATCAAGCTCCTCTCCTCTCTGAGCTGTGCGTTCTTCCTCATCGACAGGATCGGTCGGAAGCGCTCGCTGTACATTGGAGTGGGTCTTCAGACCTTTTCAATGCTGTATATCGCAGCCTTCCTTACGGCAGCTCCAGAGATTTCCTCACCAACAGTGACAGACCACAGTGCTGCCGTGCGGCATGCCAGCGTATTTGGCATCATGATGATTTACGTCAACGGCTTTGGCTGGGCTATGGGATACAACTCTATCCAGTACCTCATCAACACTGAGATCTTTCCACTGCACCTTCGTTCGCTTTCTGCGTCGATCATCATGGCTGTTCACTTTGCCAATCAATATGGAAATTCCAAATCGGTGCCCACCATGCTTTTGCCCAGGTCGGAGGGCGGCATTGGGCCAGCGGGGACGATGTGGTTCTTTGTTGTCATTTGCAGCCTCGGTCTCGTCTACATCTTCTTCTTCCTGCCAGAAACGGGTGGCTACTCGCTTGAAGAGATGGAGGACATCTTCAACTTTCCTTGGTGGCAAATTGGCCGCAAGTCGAAAACCATGCGCCGTTCAGGAGATTCGCTTCGCTTTTCTCGCGGAACGGAGTCGGTTGAGGTTGACTATGAAAAGTCTGATGGGCAGCATATTGAGACAAGGTCGATGCACAGCAATGATGCATATGTGGCGAAGAAATGATTGATGTTGGCAGGCTATCGATGAGCCATCGTGGAAACTTTCTTGCTTTTCCTTCATCACAGTTCACTTGAATTGATAATCAACCATTCATGCCTTACTCTGGATGCTCATTGGGCTCAGAGTGGTGTCTAAACGTCTCGCGGAGGCGTCACTTTCTCATAGAATCATGACCGCGAAAACGTGATTTTGTGATAGTCTGTGAACACTGCGTCCTACTCAATTGCCTAAGGCTGCATTCAATGATTTGGGCTGTAAGTCTGCGAGTCTGCGCGTCTGCTGTAATGTGGCCTGCCGGAGAAGGCGACCGATGGATTCCGTGACTATGGTGCCAATGTCGGAGGCTTGCCCTCCGTAGCACTTGCCTTCAATTGTGGCGGGGTCTTATATTCTACCTCTTCTCCTGCTGCGACTCGCAGGTCTGTGACACGGCCATCTTCTAGACTCTGCCTCTATAGTCTCGCGTATGGACGCTATGTCGCAATGAAGGGTACATGCATAATCATAGTCTAATAGGTGCTTCACGCTGACATGTCGCGGCAGCCCGTCGTCGTGCACGGCCAATCGACAGGCGTGATTTGTAAGGAACACCGGCCATGGGCGTTCCACGTCCCACGAATCCGCACTTCCATTTTAGTTCCTTTCCGGCTCTTTGTCCTTGGATGTGATCTCTCGCTTGCACTTTCCGCGTTGCCGTCAGCTGAATCGAAAAGGGAAATGCTTGTGCAGTCGCGCCGCTGCAGAGATGAAAGGAGCGCGGGATGGGCTGGCCGCTGTCAGAATGTCGAACTCCTAGATCGGCCGTGTTCAGATGCCGCAGGTGCACGATCTAAACCAGTACTACACTGATTGACAAGGTGTGATACGCTGTATACGACGATGCCAGGCATACGACGATGCCAGGCAACAGACACGACGTCGAATGCAGGATGCTTGGTAGAACACAATTTGTCGTTGTTGTCTCTGCGTGCCCAATGTCCAAGTGTGCGCCGCGGCGAGTGCGTCTCGATCATCAATGGTCTCGTAAATTGTACGTCGTATCTATAACAGCGCTGAGTCAGACTGCGACACGATGGGACAGGCTGCAGAGGCCAGAGTGGCAGAGCCCACGTTCAGCTACACGATGCCTAAGCAGTCTGCCTCAACCCTTTCTCATTGGCAACTAGATTTAGCGGCTGGCCGGCTCTAGGTCCCAGATGTGCGTCTATGGCCACAATAAACACAGAAATCAGCAAGCCCGATCTCATGATCTTTGCTGCCCAACGCTCAACAACCTACACTGAGGAAGCGCACCTGACCATCGTCGTACATCGTACATCGTATACGTGCCACGGTACCACATGCTGCCGTTTGCATCGGTAGGCCATGCTCGTCACTTGACTCCGTTGTCGTCGATCCAAGGATGAGGCTCCGACCAGCAGGCTAATGACCTGGGGCTGTGCAAGCAGAGACGCAGCTGCTCTGCAAAGATTTCCCTGCTCGCTTCTCGTCGACTCGCGCATCCCTCTGACTTGTGCTCTTCGGCTTCCAGTGCCGGCCACAGAAAGTCTAAACGCAGCGCCCCCACCCACCCACGCCAAATTGTGCGGGCAGCCTCATTAATTCCTCCACCATCTGCAGCAGCTGCGATACCCGGGGTCGGGCGACCTGCAAGATGCGAAACGCCCAGTGCCACGACGACTCTGGGGACGAGACCCCAGTTTTCCTCACCCGCATTACTCCGGAGTGTGTATGCGCAGCACGGTGCTCGTCTCTCTATAAAGAGGACCACGTCTCCGCGTCTGCTACATCCCCATCCAGCAATTCTACCAGGCTTCTCCCCTGCCTAGATCTCCTGCTTCTTCACCTTGCACAAGTCACATCATGAGCGACGTCAAGCCAGGACCTTTCCAGCGCTCGCTCGGTGCCAGCGCTGTCGGCACACCTCCTCAGATCTTCAACTTTGTTCTCTTCCTTGGAACCATGATCTTCGGTATCCTGGGAGCTGCCCGTGGTTTCGATGAGGGTAACGTTTCTGGTATGTTGGCATCGCCCAACTTCAAGTCCCTCTTTGGCCTGGACCCAAAGAAGAACTCTGCCCAGGAGATCGCCGATACAAAGGGTAACATTGCCGGTATGGTGCAGCTCTGCTCCATTGGTGGTGCCTTCATTGCCTTTGCCATCACAGACAGAATTGGCCGTGTATGGGCCCTTCGTCAGCTCTGTGTCCTTTGGATCGGTGGTGTCATGCTCCAGATCTTTGCTCAAAACCTTGGTATGCTCTATGCTGGTCGTGCCCTCGCTGGTCTCGGTATTGGTCAGACCACCGTCGTGGGTCCCACTTACCTCGTCGAAGTCGCACCGCGTCAAATCCGTGGTCTGTGTTCTGGTATGTTCTCTGGCTCAGTCTACCTCGGTATCATGCTTGCCTACTTTGCCAACTACGGATCTTCACTCTACCAGACTGGCCGTGTCCGTTGGCAAATTCCAATCACCCTTCAGGTCATGTTTGCTGGTATGGCTCTTGTCCTTTCCATCTTCGCCATTGAGTCTCCTCGTTTCCTCATCATGAAGGGCAAGCACGAGCAAGCCGCCAAGAACCTGTCCAAGCTCCGTGGCCTGCCAATCGAGCACGAATTCATGCAATCTGAAATCGCAACCATCACTGAGGCTCTTGAGAAGGAACGTGCCATCATGTCTGGACGTACCCTCAGTGGACGCATCTTTGAGATTGTCGGCACCCACTCGAACCGTTTCCGTTTGATTGGTGTTGGTATCATGATTCAACTCTTGGGTCAATGGTCCGGCGCAAACTCCATCACCATCTACGCTCCAGAGTACTTTGCCCTTCTTGGTATCCGCGGAACAGAGACTAAGCTCCTTGCAACTGCGGTCTTCGGTATCGTCAAGCTCGTTTCCTCTTTGGTCTGTGCCTTCTTCCTCATTGACCGCATTGGCCGCAAGCGATCGCTCTACATCGGTGTCGGTCTCCAGACTCTTTCTATGCTCTACATTGCCGCATTCCTCACTGCAGCACCAGAAATCTCAGACGAGTCAGCCATCAGCTCTTCCCACAGCGCGACCGTCAAGAACGCCAGTGTCGTTGGAGTCATTTGCATTTACATCAACGGTTTCGGTTGGGCTATGGGATACAACTCTATTCAATACCTCATCAACACCGAGATCTTTCCCCTGCACCTTCGTTCGCTTTCAGCATCGATCATCATGGCTGTCCACTTTGCCAACCAATACGGAAACTCAAAGTCTGTGCCTGCAATGCTTTTGCCTACCTCCGAGGGCGGTGCTGGCCCAGCCGGTACGATGTGGTTCTTTGTCGTTATTTGCACACTCGGTCTCGTCTACATCTTCTTCTTCCTCCCAGAAACCGGTGGCTACACACTCGAGGAGATGGAGGATATCTTCAACTTCCCTTGGTGGCAAATTGGCCGCAAGAGCAAAAACATGCGAAAGACTGGAGACTTGCCACGCTCTACTGGCGACAACGAGTCTGTTGTCGTTGAGTACGAGAAGGCGGAAGGCCAACACGTCGAGACCTTGTCTGTGCACAGCAATGACAAGGCCAGGCGTTAATGCATCTTTCTTTTCTTAGCCAACTTCTTTGCAGCTTCTCTGCCCCTTATTAGCCTTTCAATACATTCAATACATCATATGTCAACAATTTTACATATGGCTTCAGGATACATCAGTGCGAGACAATTTAAAATTTTATACCATCTGAAGGGGTTCTGGAACCCCTGAATCCATGGCCAATCCTTCTCATACTAAATCTTACATTGCGAGTTCATCTAGTAAGCTGCCAAATTTGTCTTTTGCCATACATTGCGAAGGATGACCATACATGTCGAATCAAATCAATGTCGTGCTGTTCATCCTCATGTCGTAGCGCTTGCACGCTGTTCCATCGCATCTGCAAGGGTTTCGACCATCTCTCTCTCCTCTTTGGCTTCCTGAACACGGTCCGCTGCCTCCTCGTCTCCTTCCGAGATTGCTTCTCTGACTACATCTGCCAGACCAGTCGACATCTCGCGCAACGTCTGAATGACTGATGCCGTCCCAAGGCTAGCATTTGCCAATTCGGAGACAATGACGTTGCGCATCTCGGCGTCTTCCACTGATAGCCAAGCCAGCACGATATCGCAGAGTTGCAAAGCATCAAGACCTCCTTCGTCCATCAGACTGAGCAAGTTGACAAGATCATACTCCTGCCTTTCGGCAATGCTCATCTTTTCTGGCCGCGCAGCTTCTGCTTGGACAATCTTTGCTTGAACTTCTTGTCGTCGAGCAAAAAGCTGAACATGGACACCCACCAGCTGGATGAGCTTGGCATGCTCCTTCTCGGCAAATTTATTGAGCACGCGTATACGTTCCGGCTCGCCTGGATTCAAAGTGCGAAGGAAGGATGCAAACAAGCTCAGTAGAGTGCGAAGCAGCGCCGGTTCTGGCTTCTTCATGAATGCGGCAAACAGGTGTTTGAGCAGGCCAGCTTGCACAACAGCAGCACAAACAGCACCACCCTGCCAAGATCCACATGCAAAGTCAAGCACCTCCACAGCGCGCCTTTTAGCTTGTTTTGCAGCCTTGGAATCAGTCATGAGGCGTTCCATGAGCCCAATACCCTCTTGTTCGAGAAAGTCATCTTTTCCTGCCGGCAAGGAGACGAGGCGACAAAGCACATCGAAGCAGTTCTCAAGAAATTCTTCATCAAAGGACATTTTGGCCGGGTGTTTCTTGCGATACGGCGCAAGACAGACCAAGAGTGCTTCAACGCCTTGCATTTGAATGCATTGTAGAGCGATGCTGGGAGAAGCAGTATCGCTCACAATGAGGGAGAGCAGTTCTGCTGCATACTGCTTGTTTTGCGCAAGATCAACATCAACAGCAGACTTGGCTTCTTTTTGCTGTATCCTTGCGACCAAAACACTCACTATACGTGTTGATTCAGCAAGCTTGCGCTTGAATGTATTGTCCAGATTGCAGATATTCTCCAAGATGAGCAACGTGTCGTAATACGCTTGTTGCTCATGAGCCACTTCTTCGTTCAGACGAGCTAGATTCTGCACTAGCGCTGGCAGAACATTTGCAGCTTCCAAGCCCTTGATGAGTTGCTCCATCTCCTTTTCTGAGTTTTGCACATTTTCGTCCAAGCAGCTATTGAGGACCTCAACAGCTGCACATGCGATATCGGTATTCTCGTGACCGAGTAGTTCTGCACACAGCTCAGCAAGTCCTGCTTCTAGCGCCACTGGATACAAATGCGCCGCTTCAGAAAGCAAATCAAGCTGCCGCACTTCTGTATCGAGCTCCGCTTCCGATTCCATGAAGCGTGACGGATCATCAGAGAAGCGTGCACGTTGCTTTTCATTTTTATTAAGCGCTTTACGCGTGCTTGTGATGCGTCGTTTGACAAGCGTCGCGTCAATCACCGTAGGCGCGACAGACTCTTCGTCATTGTCGTCATCTTGCTGATTGACAAAGTCTATAGCTTCTGCTTGTTCGGCAGAGATGCCACCTTCAAGAAATCGAGCATCTTCATCACTAAAGACTTCTTCATCACTAGCGAGGTCTTCAACTGTGGCTGCTGGCGGTGGTAAAGAAGCAAAGCTTAATTTCGCAGCTTTTGCTGGAGGTTCTTCAATAGCTGCTTCAGCAGCAGCTCTTTTTGAGCTAGTCTCTGGGGTCATGAACCTCTTGGTCCTCTTGTCTATAGCAAGTGGAGCATTTGTGACCAAGTCCAAGTTTATGCTTTGTGGATGAGATGAAGTAGCGAATTTCTCACGTGTAGCTGCAGAAGCGATTTTAGAGAAACATAAAGTCATTATTGTGATACGTAATATGATGTGCAGATACAGGCTAGATGAAGTCGTGATATGGTAGTGTTTGGGATTCTGACGCGCTGTCAAGACAAAGCGAGTCTGAAGTGGCCGAATAATGCCGGATTTCGTGGACAAGTCTTGGTCGAGCCTGCAAGGACAGCATTTCCATCGTTGCTGCGAAACAAGAACGTGTGCAGCGTATCAAGCTCGTCTGCCGCTGCTTTTGCGCTTCCTGGTCACGCCTGAGACACCCTCACCATCCACATCCATCACATGCTCTCCATCCTCTTGCAAACCATCACGACTCGCCACAGCAGGGCGCTTCCCTCGACCATTGTTAGATGTCTTGGTATCTGTAGTCGTAGATGTACCAGCGAGTTCAGCGACCGCCTGTGCATGCAGCTGTTTCCTCAGTGTCCTCGCCCTTGCTGATTCATAAATTGTAGTGCGTTGCGCCTGTAGTGCAGTCATCATGTCCTCACACGTCTCTAACCAACGTCCCAGCTTGTTTTCTAGTTCCGGGAGCGTGTCTGGTCGAGGATCACGACCTACACAAGATTCAACGGTGAGTATTTGTTGGGCGCTGTTGAGTTTGCCAGTGAGGAGAGACGCGTAAAGTGCCTCAATCACGAGTTCTTCGGCTTGTGCTGGGGTATTGAGATCGAGCGCTTGGATCATGTCGGCATAGGAGATAGACGGAACATTGCAGAGTGTCAAAAGACTTAGAATCTTGAGCTTCCTGGTCGCATTTGGAGAGATGCTAGGCAACGATGTTGCGTGCTGAGTATAGTCACCGTATGTACCATAAGAGAAGATCTCAAGTAGTCTGAGCAGCTGCATGTCGCTCTGATCGCCTTCTTGCTTGAGCGTGTCGATGTGCGGTGCTGTCAGAAGGTAGTGGAAGGAGAAAAGGGTTGGGTCGTCGATGGCCTGCTGGATGAGGTGGACGAGTGCCTTGCCCTTTGCCTGCTTTGCGAGCAGGCTATAGGACTCTGCTGAGCCCGGCATGGCCTCTTGTGTTGGTCTGAACTGGTGCTAGGTGTCGTCGTCCTTGACTATTCAACTCTGCACTGAGTACTACCCCCTGAACACAAAGCTGCTATCAATCTCTTCTCCTTTGATCCTACTTTTCTTCAGCTCAGCTTCCGCTCTTCTCTGCTTTGCTCATACAAAGCTCGTCCACGATGGTCGCCCTGGAGACCGCCATCAACGACGCCATGACTATCCCAGAACTCAAAGCACAGTGTCGTGCTTGGCATCTCAAGCTCTCAGGCAATAAGTCAGACCTGAAACAGGTGCGCGCTCTCCTCTTGCTGCATGAGCGCAAGAGAAGCAAGCAGGGAATGACTGACCCTTTGAATGAAGCGCTTGCTAGACCATCTACGAGTCCAACCGCAGTTGGCTGATCAGGGACCAGCACAAGTCGTCGACTGGGCACCGAAGTACAGGCGTAGCCAGTCTTCTACCGCGCCAAGCGTTCCTGCTAGCGAGGCATCGACTACGAACGACGCGTCCGTAACACAGACCACGACTCAGGCTTCCGGAGACGCGCCAGCATGCAAAGTGATCTTTCGTACGCCAGCCTACAAAGGTCAAGGACAGAAACGCCCCCACGAGGATGAAGAAGAAGACGGCCAAAACGCAGCCGGGGCACAAAAGGCAGTGCAAGGCACAAAGCAACCACGCATGGATCCACTGTGCGTCCTCTTCAAGCACTTGCAAGCAGGATGGTCACTGACACGTCTCACTTAGATCCACCTTGGATTTCAAGACTGCCTCCGTCTTGACAGATCTCTCCAGGGGGGCATTGAACGGCACAGCAGAGGCATCCGAGAAGCTAGGGCCAATCATCAGGCCGACTCCAGCATCACTCAATTGTGCTCAATCACAACTGCAGGCCGTGCCAGATGCCTTCGCTCCACTTGGATTCAGGGTCTTGCCCTCGCCGCACCAATTGTTTGAAGACTCGCTCGACTTGCATCGTGACCCAGATATGACACTACTCAACTCGCCTGTCGCGTTGCAACCCCTAGAGACGACTCTCGAAGTCACTGCTCATATCCGTGAGCAGATGCAAACTTTTGTATCTGACGACCTGGCCCTCGCGCCGTCGTTCGTTCAAGATGCATGGCACGATAAGGATAGTCTCTTCCGAGAAGCTTGTAGCTTACCCGTCAGTGAGAGCGTTGTGCTGCCTGCACCTCGCAACAGGACTACATTCCGACCACTGTCGCCACATCCAGTGGAGCCAAGAGTACAAGGGATTATGTTTGCAAGTAGCTACAATCCCATGGAAGCACATGTCTTTCACAGGCAGCAAGGGACCTGGCCTCAGTCGCAGGCTGCCTCGAACCATACAGATGTGGCTACTGTCTCCTCCTCCTTTCAAACGCACTGGGTAGGTTTCCTCTTAGAGCATGCCGCAGGTCAGCATCAGGCTGTAGGACATGCTGTTACCTCACTGCTGAATGGCCAAGACATCGTTTCCTTCGAACTCGGTATTCGGTTTTGGATCCAGCAACTCTGTGAGCGTGAGCAGGGACCCTTCTTTTGGTCAGTAGTCTTGGAGCGGAGTTTCTCAGTCTTGGACAATACCATCAAATTTGAAATGCTTTCAGGAGGTTGTTTTTCCAGGGTTATCACCAATGATGGGCAAGAGCATACAGTCTTGACGCAGACTGGGTAAGTCATTCTTTACTAGTGACAAGCTCATGTTGCAGAGAACTCGTACCACCGAATCATCCTATGGCCGCACTGGCTCTAGCCCTTGAAAGCACTCCCGAGCACGACTTCCTCGCCCGTTGCGTCCGTTTCCAAATCAACGACGACGAACAAGGCGCTTCTTTCCATCTCGGTGTTCACAAAGATGTTTACCTACAAAGCGACGTTCACATTGCCGCTGCAAAACGCTTCTTGATTCAAACGCGTGAGGAAACACCCTGCTACGAACACATTGTCCAACGTGGCATCTCAACACCCATTTACGTTTCTGAATACCGTTATGCCGTCATGCACGTTGATATACCACCTGGCTTGCGTAATGGATTGTGTCTCATTACAACGGTCGACGGATATACCTATTTTGTTCTGGTTGATACAGGTCGCATCATCGGTGATACGGAATTCGGCGTCCCTGAGTTTTGGCAGCCTATCTTGGCATGTACTGGACATGGACTTGCTGTGGATTCTTCCAGAATGGTTGAGCGTAATGCGCTGCCTTACTTGGCGACGTGGAACGAACAAGGTGTCGTGCACAATGGGCCAGAAAATGAACAATTGTCTGTGGTGCACGGCAAGGACGACTGAATCTGTGCGTGGAGGAGAGTCAAATACGGCATAGGTAGAGTTTGTTGAAGCTTTCCAATGACATTATCATCACCCAGTCCTGCTGATAAAGTGTATTCCCGCTCATGCCTGAAAGAACTAGCAGCTTGAATACATCGGGCTTCGTCGCGAAGACTGCTGTTGCCTTGAAGCTAGATGGACAGATGCTCCATGTTCGTTTATACACAGCCTTTATCGCAAGACATCCGCACCTTCCCGTTTTAAGCATGAACGTCGGATGTGTGGACTGATGACTTTGCACTCTATGACCCCTGAAAATTCGAAAGTGGTCACCAACAGCCACATGCAACTATTGTCAACGACATAATTAGATGAAAATACAATATGCAAGTCCACTAGAAGGTGGAAAAGATGCAGATGCGATTACGCTCCATAAGCAGGTCGTAAATTTTGAGGAAGGCTCAAGCATGTTGAACGTGTTCCATGTTTTCTTTCATATGCATGCATATGCTTGGCAGCTGCTATAAATGCACAGAGGAACTCGTAAGACGTCTATTCTACGAGTAGATTCTATTCAGTAGACCAGCTACCTTCGCTCACGAAGATCAGTTGTAGTCAAAGCTTGGTTCGTATCACCGAGAACTGGACAATGAAGTGATACAACGACCTCACAAGTATACTACAAAAATACAAAAGCATCCAATTTTGTCCTATTTGAAAAGCGCCTTAACAATCTTACGCTTGCCGTCAGGCCTTGTTTTGGGCTTGACTGGTAACTGCGGGGCATCAATCTGTTGCTGGCGTTCCTTCATGACTCGCATGTAATTGACGCTACTTGATGCTTTCCTGCTTGCATTCTGCTGCACACCATGGGATACAACAGTGACAGCTGCACCTACGCCCGTAGCAGCTCTATCGCTTTTGCCACCAGTGGAGCGTGATTTGCTGAGCTTTGCATACATTGACTCTTGTGAATTGGCCAGCGACAAGCCAGTGGTGCGAGGATCTCGCCAGATATGTCCATTCGAGCTGGTGGACTCGCCGCGCGAGAGTGAAGGTGTCTTGGAGCGATCGTCAATAGATATCGACGAGCGTTCTCTCTTCAGTGTGGGTTTGAAGCTCGAGTCCATCTCTCGCGAATTAGCCACGTCAGGATCGTCTTCATCAGACAAGTTTTCTTCAGTGTCCTTCAAAAAGGAAAGCGCTTGGCGGACGTCAACAACAGTCTTGCTCGGCCGCTTTGCCGGCACGACCGAAGGGATAGCGAATATTTCTGCTTGCATCTCTTGTTGCTCACCAACATCTACTTGAGTGTCTCCATTGTCATCTGCTTCCATCGACCAGGATTGCGTGACTTTGGTTTGCGTTTCAGTGACCATGGAGGGAAAGAAATCGTCTTCTCCATCAATTTCAATGAGAGACTTGAGCTGACTATCACGGTCTTCCATGGCTGCAATGAATGGCTGCATTTTGGGATTCGCTTCGAGTGATGCAAGATTCTGCGACTCGAGCATCTGCGCTCTGCGAAGCTGCTGACGCGCCTTATGCCTGGCAGTCTCTTCTTCCTCATCCTCGGAATCATCCATGTCAAGAAGGCCAGCGCCACGCTTCTTGCGCAAGCCGCCGTTGTTGATATCGTTCATGAGATTGTTCACCAGTTGCTCGTCGAGTTCCAGGTCTTTGGCAGCGTACATGGCAGCCAGCTCTGCTCGACCTTCACCATCCAGTTCTGCAGCATCGTGGTCAATCATCAAGTCAAGCTCCTTAGCCATAGCCGCCGTTTCTTCAGCATCATCATCTGAAGCACCGCCCATGCCGGCATATTCGTCATCCGACTCTACAGCACGGTCATCCACAAACGCTTTTCGAGTTTTAGCATTCTGCTCGTCGTTCATAGCAGCCTTCATAACGCGGAATGGATTGATTTTCTTCGGCGGCGAGATCTGAGGAGGCATATCCGCTGCATCTGCCTTGCGCATTCGCAGCAACTTTCGTGGAATAGCGTCGTCAACTGGAGAGGGCTCTTCCAAAAAAGCACTGTCGACTTGCGTTGCTTGTGTAAATACAGGTGCTGCTCTGTGACTGGCTGGCACGACAACATCTTCGTCATCCGATAGTGGATCAAACACTGAAAACTGCGTCGCCATGCCATGAGCTAATGGAGGACCAATAAACGATGAAGGTATTACACCCACCGGGTTACCCGCGAGAACTGGCGAACGTAACCTTGTTTCTTCATCAAACGAAATACCTTCTCGCAAGGCGGCAAAGCTGCGTCCAAGTTCAGGTGCATCACTCTGCACCGGTGATCTCGCGAATTGAGTGACCGACACATTGCCTGCAATCGGACCATCTTGTGCTTGCGTTGCTTCGAAAAATTGGGTGAGACCCCAGTTGTTCGGACTTGCAGGTGCATTCTTGGGCACAGAATTCTCCTTGTCATCATCAGAGTCGCCATCGTCGAGGACCCGATGATGCTTCTTCTTACGTTGAGGCTGACGATGTTTCGCTGGCATTTCGTCATCTTCATCGGTCAATAGCCTTTCGGATAAGATCGATATAGACTGATCAGGCTCCTCTGTTGGTCCTTGTCTGACAGAGGCATTGTCAAGTGCACCGTCAGCTTCTGAGCCAGAGTCCGTGTCGTTGCCCTCGTTGTCCTGGATATTAGCACTTTCAGATGTTCAGGGGAACTCACGCTGCCACTCTGATCGGCATCAGAGCCTTCGCTTTGCATAGGCGAACCTTCATGGTAATCTTCATCCTCCTCTTCGTCGTCATTTACACCTTCTTGCTCTGCCTTTCGCTTTGCATCCTCCTTCTTCTCGAGCTTGCGCAATTCGTCGGCTTGCCGTCTAGCACGCTCCACAAGATCTTCCACCTCGATCGCTTCCTTGGCACGGTCGGCAGCACTCGTCAAGTGGATCCCTGCAGCCTTCATTGCCGCTTGACGCTCCTCTCTTACAGCTTTCGCTTGCTGTGCAACACGAGCAAGTAGCGCCGCTGTCCGCTGTTTCTCCAAACGTGCTTCAATTTTGGTAGGCGAATCAGGCCGTGCAAGTGCATGAAACTTGGCCGCCTTGCGGTCCTTTTCAATCTTGGCAAAATCGCGCTTTGCAAAGAGGAGCTTGTGAGACTTGAGGTTGCTTGGAAGTGGCGCATCTTCTTCACTGCTGTCTTCGAGCACAATGTCGACATGCGCGTTAGCGTTGTGCAATGGCTTCTCTGGAGTAACGGGCTTGGCTGTAATGATCTCAGATGCCAACTCTGGCTCTGGCGTCGGTGATTGTTGCCGAGCAAGCATCGTTACGGCGGTCGAATGCAGCGCAACGTCTTCTTCATCGCTGTCTTCGAGACTAGGAGCAAAGGCAGAGGATATAGGTAAAGACTTTAGCACCAGCTCGGTCGATCGATCAGGAATGTCAGCTGCGAGCGTGGAGGTTTCTGCATGGACAACCTCCTCTTTCCTCGAGGAAATCTCTTCTGAGACGTCTTCAGCTGGGTCCTCCTTCCTCTTGCCATACCCAATCTTGCTGAAAAACTCGCTCACCGTGAACTTCCTGTTGACTCTTGCTTCAGGGACAAGACCCATACCACGCTCCATCCTCGCAGTCTTCTTATGCATTTCCTCAAGTGCCTTCTTGCCAGCTGCGCGTCGTGGTCGACGAGCAGAGGAGAGTCGCATCTCTGCTTCAATTTCTTCACTTTCTGAGCCAGAGCCAGAGGTCTGCTCCTTATCCTTGATACTGGTTGCAATGACTTGTTCCTCGACGGCGTCATCTGCACTCGACGCGTCGTCTACTTTTGCTGCAAGACGACGTTGTCGTGCAAGAGAAACAAGCCTCTCGCGACCAGACACCTTCTTTGGGGCAGCATTCGTTAAGTCCACATCAGAGCCAGATTCGCCATCATTGTCGGCTAGCTTGATCTCTTGACGCTCTGGCTTCATGAGACGTTGACGTGCTTTGAGATATGCAGCATCTGCATCGAGATCGTCTTCTAGCTCATCGTCGCTGTCGGCCATAATATCGGCAATGCTTTTGAATTGCGCATTCCTAGTGCTTTCTTCTTCATTTGCAGGTAGTACCGGCCGCGACCCTGCCTTCTGCGCCGTCGATGTGTGCATATGAGTGCCAGGTAGCCTAATGTCCTCGTCACTATCGTCTTCCATCTCCACATCCGCAACGGCATGCGATGGGCTCTGCAAGGATGGCGACTTGTCCAACTCTGCGAGCATAGCTGCAACTTTGGCCCTGGGCGTCAACATGAGCGACACTTGAGAAGTCGGCGGTGTCAATTCATCGTCGTCTTCATCGTGCAGATTAGCCCGTGGTCGCATGTCTAGCAGTTCGACTTCCTCCATCTCGATGTCCTTCTTGCGAGACCCATAGGTGCGCTGAACAGCCGCCATGGTCAGACGCAGGTCTAATATAGCAAGCCAAAATGCAACGATAGATTACGACGAGGCTGCTACTAGTCTATTGCGCCGTGAGCTTTGTCTGGTGTGGTGTTGATGCTCCTTGCTCAGGCGTTGTGCATCTTTTTGTCGCGTCGCGTAAAATTCAAAAGTTCGTGACGCGACGAAGAGATGAAGGACGAGTTGAAATGCTTTGTGCTTTTGTACAATGACTACTAGATAGAATAAGGAACAGGCTTGGAGACGAGGGCCCGATCAACGGCGTCCACCTTGGCGACTCGCATCTCCCGCAAACAGCAGCTTGAAGCCGTTGCACAGCGACGTCATGTCGGCATACACATTGTCTCGCATCATGAATGCATTGGGCACCACCTTGACGGGCCACGATCCAATCTGCGCCTTAGGATTCGCCTTGAAGCAAAGATCAAAGTACCCCGGGTGTTGGTGATTGAAGCAAAACGCATAGCACGATCGTCGTGGATTGGCTTCCGAGTACTTGGTCAAGTACTGTTCCGTCTCTTGCCGGGTGCCGCGCTGGAACTTTTCATGACCAGACATCTCATCCACCTTGCGTGCCATGGCCTTGACGTGCGATACAATCAACTCATCGAGGTCACTGTAGGTTGCTTTGCCGATCCGCAAAACACGACCAATCGAGTGTGTCTTGTCCTTGCCCATCTCAAGCACATCCAGGTGCTGGAAAATTACATCCGAGACCTTCCACGTAATGGCAATATGATCCGGTCCCTTGGAGGAAGGTCGAATAACAGCATCCCCTCTTTGCAAAGGTCCAAGAAACTCTTCCGCTTGTCTTGCATTGAATTGCCGAAACAATGGATGCTTGATGACACGATTCGATCGTGCTTCCGCCTCCTTCGCAGCAGCAAGCAGCGCACGATCACTCTCCTCCTGAAAGTCTGCCCAACCAAGTCCATTGCGATCTTCAACAGCCTTGAGTTTTGCATTCTCTCGAGCCCGATCCACCTCGCGTCTGTCCAATGTCATGGTTGCTCGGAAATTATGCTTATCGAGCTGCAGAATCACACCTTGAACAGCTTGACCAACACGCAAGTGTGCTTGTGGATCCATATCAGCACCTGGTGGTAGTCCCAAGCATTCAGGAGCAACATCCACTTCGATACCGCTCTCCGTCTTACACAATAGACCATGGCGGGACACGCGGCGGATGGTTGCTGAAATGACGGACCCTGCCTCGAGCGACGATACTAGCTCGCCCGTCAGCATGATGAAGAGTTCATCTGATGTGAGTGTGTGGTAGGGCCGACGAATGTCCTGATAGGGGTTGACAATCTCGCGAGCAATCAGCCGCAAGGTGAGCAACTTGGGCTGATTGAAAGCGCGCTTGAGCTCTTCTGCATAGTCTTCCAAGATAAGGTCACCAATTTTGTCTGTTGCATCGGATTCGCGCATGAGCAAAACGGGCCCACCTGCTAAATTCACGAGATCTTCTTCATCTAAATCTTGCGCATCCATCGCCATCTTGTTGGCAAGCTCATAGTCTTCGGGATGTATCCGTGTGGAATCAAGAATATCCATCTCTTGCTGCTCCTCCGTCCGTGCAGCCTCGAACTCTGCCGTATCAAAGGGAATTTTGAGGAAACTTGCACAATTGACAAAAACATTCTTGGGGATATTGGCTGTTTTGAGGAGCAGTGTGCGATTCTTGAGGTGTCCGCCTTGTTGTGCGAGTCGACGCATGAGAGAATCTGCCTTGCGCGGACCAAGACCGCTCACGTATGGCAGCAAGTTCTCCTCATAGCTGGATAACTGTGCCTTGTTGACGTCGACGCCTACGATATTGACAACATCGACAATGGCCGTTTCAAGAGACGCCCAGAGCTTGTCTTCTGATATGAGCGATTGCTGTGGATGTAAATTGAGCGCAAGCAAGTCTCGGCCAAGGGCAACGTATTCGTGCAAGGGAGACTGCACGTAGTGCGCCAAAGCGACACAGTAGCGATACAAAGGACCATACTGCGGGTACTCCTTGACTGCGCGCGGCGAGCACTGGTAGAGTCTAGCGACTTCATCGTTGACATACAAGACGGAAGGCTTATCCTTTTCGTCCATATCCAAGATGGCTGCCTCAATCTCGAGCTTGAGCTTATACGTTGCTGGTGAGAAGCCAGCTACACCAATCAAATCGATCCCAAACGCTGTGATCTGCTCGCGCAAGGCTGCTTTCGCATCGTCGGAATTTAGATTGGCGTACTTGTCGACTTTTTGAACACGGCTTTCTTCGTCGACAATGACTGTGACTGTTGCGTCCTTGTTGTGTTCGCCAAGACCATTTGAGATGGCCATGACACGCGCAACGTCCTCCAACCGGTCGAGGTTCTTGCAATCTGGTCGACGTCGATTGAGTTTGCCAAACAAAGTCGAGCGACAGGTATTGGCAACCTTGTCCTCGCAGTCCAATTTGAGTCCATCAACAACCAATTTCTCAAATTGCCCCTTTAATCGCTGCATCATATGCTTGATCACTTCTGTTCGCTCGCGATTCCATTCATCAGAAATGGCACTGACATTGTCAGAGTGCATGAAAAATGCCAATTGTTCCAAAATCTGCTCCTCACGCGGCAACTTCACATCCAGACGCACGAGTCGTTCTTCTTGCGCTTTACACATTTGCAACATAAGATGCGGTGCCCGGCGAAGATCCGTCGTACTCAAATCCTCGGCATACTTGAAGGCATAGTAGGGATGCAACTCGTCAATCTTGCGAATTCCCTTTTCCGTTGGACGAACCGAGATGAGTGCTGCTTGTTGGTAGACATGACGCAGTTCATGACGGTTGATGGGATCATGAATGAGTTCCTCAACCAATAAGTCGCGCGCAGCACTGAGCGTTGAGCGGGCATCGCCTTCTGCGGCAGCACACGAGTCTGCCAGGTCATCCGGAAATTGCTCTGGGTCTTCCGCGAAATGTCTTTTCGTTGAAGCTTCAAAATTTTCCGCAAATTGAGATGCTGTGATACCGAAAGCGCGAACAACTTCGTAGAGGGGACTTTTACGTGCCCGCTCGTACGCTGCGTGTTTGGAGGCTGGTTTTTTGAAGGTAGAAGAAGCATTGGCTGCTTGAAGATCCCTGACTTGCTCAGAGTACTTAAAGAAGAGGTAGTCATGCAAATCTGACATTTGCTGCAAGGACTTGAGACGTTCGGGTCGGATCATCTTTTCAAAGACTTCATCATGAACTTCCAACGCGGCGTACGTCTTGCGAAGCGCATCACGACGCTCGAGAATGGCGCGGGCACGCACCTCTAGTCGTGTCAACTGCCATAGCGTATCCAAGGTCAACAGTGAAATGTCAATCCGCGCTTCGTCTGCAATATCTGCTTCACGCTCGTCTTTGCAGACGAGATACTCCCGCCTGTGATGCCAAATGAAGGGAATTTCAACAAACTCGCGAGTGTAAAAGATGAGGACATCCTTGACTGCCTTTTTGTGGAGGTTTTCCATGTCTGCGTTCTGCTTGATGCTTTCTGTTGAACTCTCCTGCTTGTTGGTAAGGAAGACTGGATAGAGTTCTTGATGAATCCAATCACACAACCACTCAAAGTCGTCGTCTGCGAGTTGGGAGTCTCTGAAGCCAGCACGGAGTAGTTGCATGCGTTCCGGCTCATCCGTCATACGGATAATCTCATCCTGCGAGGTCAACATGCGTCGCTTAAGATCAGAGGGCTCAAAGATTTCCTTGAGGTCTTCTCCTTCAGCTGCTGCGTCCTCCAACAAGGCATCCTCGTCATCTTCAAGCGCATCCGCATAGTCCTCGCCATCGCCAAATACCTCAAAGATTTGCTCAAATGCATCTTCATCCATACCAACATTTTCAGCCGTGAGTTCTTGTCGAGCTTGTGCAGCTGGTTTATTTCGCATTCGTGCTTCTTGTCGCTCGCGATCTGCACGATCGAGGTCATCTTCAGACAAGTCATCCTCAATGAAATCGTCAAACTCGCCGCCGCGTGTGAGGAGGGAGGTCCGGAGTGGCTCAAGGGGAGCATTCTCCTCAGCGGCTTCTTCGTCTTCATCAAAAATATTCGTCAGGTCGTTGGACTCTTTGGCGCGTTTGAGACGTTTGAAGCGATCGCCCGATCCTGCCTCGCCTGTGTTTTCAAGCACGAGGTCGAGATCCTCCTCGTCCAGTTCTTCATCCTCCTCTGCGCGTCGTCGACGTTCACCCCTACTATCGGCAGTCACCTCAGCAGCATCTGTTTCCCCATCCGCCAAGTCTCTGTGCTTCCGCTTCTTCTTATTCTTGCTCTTTTTCCGACGTTTCCGTTGTTTTTGGTCTTCATCGTCATCTACAATGAAGCCTTCCCGAATCCGTCGCGCTTCTTCTGCATCGTCATCGTCATCTTCTTCCTCTGAGCTATCGTCGTCCTCGTCCTCGTCTTCGTCGTCGCCTGATGCAGGGCTGCGAGCCTGTCTTGGCTTGACCTCAGAGTCGGACCTGCGCAGTATGTTAGTCTGTTATTTCGCTGCTTGTTCATAGGATTACCCTTGACTCTCTAGCTCATCGCGGTCATCTCTGACTGCTGCTGTGTCTACAAAGGCAGACATGATGGAGTGCAGAGCAGAAGAGATCTCTTGTGGTCGAGTTCTGTCTCTCTGCAGTTCTTGCACGTGCAGCCAGACGAATGCGACAGGACAAAGACACACAACTCAAACGAGCATCTACTGAGACTGCGAGGGAATCGAGAGAGCGAGAGAGAGGGACGGCGCATGCAGCCTAGAGAACGGCCATCATGCTCGCCCAACCAGCTACCATGAAGCGCAAAAACTTGAAGGGCCTCCAACTCCCCTCTACCAAACCCGCAGACCCATCCACAGCAACAGCAACAAGTCTAGGCGGCCTGGCTGCGCTGCCTGATTCGGTCGCTCATGCGCAACAACAAGCTGCAACGACGTCTTCGCAGGGAACCCTTGCAGATGGTTTGGGTGCCCTGGAGCTTGGCATAGAATTCAAGGTCGATATCAAGCAAGAGGACCTCAAGATGATCAGTGAGCTTGGTTTTGGCAATGGTGGAACAGTGAGCAAAGTGATGCATATCCCTACCCGTACCATCATGGCCAAGAAGGTCATCAAGATTGAAGCGAAACCACAGGTACGGCGGAGTATTTTACGGGAACTTCAAATCATGCATGATTGTAATTCCCCATGCATCATTGGCTTCTACGGAGCGTACATCAATGACAATGATATCCATGTGTGTATGGAGTACATGGACTGTGGGTCTCTCGACACAGTCTTGCAGAAAAAAGGTCCCCTGCCGCTCGAGGTACTCGGTAAAATCACATACAGCGTAGTCGAGGGGCTCATCTACCTCTACGATATTCATCGCATCATCCATCGTGACGTCAAACCCAGCAACGTTCTCGTCAATTCAAGCGGAAAGATCAAACTGTGCGATTTCGGTGTAAGTGGTGAACTCATTAATTCCATTGCCAACACATTCGTTGGGACATCCACCTACATGTCGCCTGAACGGATCCAAGGGGGTGCCTACACTGTCAAGGGTGATGTCTGGTCTCTTGGTCTGATGCTTGTTGAACTCGCAACGGGTAAATTCCCGCTTGGCTCACAAGCAATGGGTGTCTTGGACCTCCTACAGCTTATCGTACGCGAACCGGCACCGACACTCGACTCACATGTCTTTCCAAGTTTGAGTGTGGTAGTGAGCCGTTGTCTCAAGAAGGACCCTGCTGAACGTGCGAGTTTGAAGGAATTGCTCAATTGTGAGTTTGTGAGTGAGGCAAAGAAGAAACGGGTGGATATGGCGAAATGGGCAAAATCAACACTCGTCTTTAAACGTGTCGGTGCAGGTGTTGGCGTTGCGAGTAAAGTTCCCTCTCGACCTGCCTCAACCGTGTCAGAATCCAGAGTGACAAGTCCGGTTGCCGCTGCCGGGGTTCAAGGTAGACCAGTGCTCAAGACGGCCCAGTCTACGAGTGATATGCCTGTGCTGCCGGTGAAGCACGACGCGGTTGCTGCTCCGTCTACGCCTATGTGATGGTTGTTTTAATGAATGAGATAGGAACATTGATGATGGATGTCCAGTGCATAATACCCAGAAGCTATACCCAATCAATCATCCTACGATGACTGTCTATAGATCAGCAGAGAGCATCCGGATGATGCATATTCCCTTGAACATTCATGGACACAACCCACAGGACCTCGTCCATAGTCTCGTTGCCTCAGTTCCCGCCCACAACAAAAACAAAAAATACAGAAGACGCGACCACAAGCTACACCACGACAGCCAGCACCCACGAGCAAGCAGACATGAGCACGCACTCGCAGAACATGGCACCAGGACAGACATCTCACAAGGTATCATCCGCTCCTTCCCTTCTGTACTGACACGTCAGGTCGCACACGCCGTACCCAGCACAGACTCCCACTCCGTCACCAAACGCCTGCAATCCGAGCTCATGACCCTCATGATGTCCTCTACACCGGGCATCTCTGCATTTCCCGAGAGTGACAGTAACCTCTTCCACTGGCTTGGTACAATTTGTGGACCAGCGGACACGCATTATGCCGGTCTGACCTTTAAGCTCAAGATTGACTTTCCTGCAAACTACCCGTTCAGTGCGCCGACGATTATGTTCACCTCACCCATGTGGCATCCAAGTTTGTTTTCTGCTATCTTCCGTCTGTGGAGCTAACGCGAAGATGTCGACATGTCTGGCAACATCTGCCTCGATATCCTCAAGGAAAAATGGTCTGCCGTCTACAACGTACAGACCATCCTCCTCTCCCTTCAATCCCTGCTCGGTGAACCAAACAATGCCTCGCCATTGAATGCACAAGCGGCAGATTTGTGGACGCGTGATCCAGCAGAGTACAAGAGGTTGCTCCTGCAGCGATACCGACCCATTGAAGAGCAATAGGATGGATGACTTTAGGGGACTACGTTTTTGGATTGCGCGTTTTGTCTCGCTTCGATGCCTTCAACCTCTGGCTCGCATCAAGCTCTCTTTTTGTTTTGTACGATTGCAAACATACCTTTGTGGCCCTGTCCTTTGTGCAACAGACTTATTGGTGAATGCTCATGGCAGTGTCCTCGTCTTGACCAACACGCGCCCGATATCCTGCGTCAAGACGAGCTGCCGTGGTCCTTCCTCCGCCTTCTCCAATCCATGAAAGAACCCATCTTTGAGCAACGCAGGCAGGTAAAGCTCATATGCAGGGTAATACGTGTCAATGAATGCCACCACCTCCTCATCTGACATTCCCTGCCCGTCTCTCTCTATTCGCAGTGCATGTTCCTGCTGTAGGCGCCATGTATAGACATACCCAACTTCTTCTGCCTCAAGCACTAGTAGCGCTTGTAAAGGCTTAAGTGGGCCCATCCAGGATAGGTACGTGGCCAACGCCGTATCCACCTGCACCAGATCCTGAAGGGCATGATGTTTCGCTTGTGCATGAGCATCGTCGACGTCTCTGAGACTCTGAAGACGAGCAGAAAGTCCAGCTTCGCCTAATGGACGCATACCTACACTCCAGCCCTCAAACAACACAAGATCCACAAATCCCCGTGTCGTGGTCTCAACAACCTGCCATGCATCCTGGGATACACGGTCGCCTTGCCCACCAGCAATCGCTTTATCAAAGCGTGGGATCTGCGTCCTTGCAGATTGCGCTTGTAGCGAACTCACAACCCCCTGTGCGCACCCCGTTTCATGCGTTCCGAACTGTCCACGGACGCGCCAAAGCGCATTTCCCGAGGACTCTGCTAGCCTTGTGCGTTCGGCAAGGGGCAAGTAGAGGTCATCGAGGGAATAAGCAACGACGTGGAGACTACCCGTTGACGTAGCACGAAGTCGTTTGAGTTTTGTGGAGGGACTGGAGAAGTGACGTTCGAGCAGTGCAACGAGGTATGACTTGCCAGACCCTTGTAGGCCTGTGAGACCCAGAAAGAATGGGGGCGGTTTGGCTGCATCCTTGTGAGTAGTACAGTGTGCTTCATAGAGGGGCAGGAGCCAGTCCTCAATCAGCTGGATCTTGTCGTCCATGGTGACGGAGTCTGACAGGAGTGTAATGAGGTCTGGGGTACGAAGATATGAGCTAGTGGCCTACAAGTCCAAGTCAATCTCAATCTCCCCAATCAGGCCTTCCAAGCCCTTGGGCCGACCTGCTCCCTCCTTCTTGCTTGGACTTAGCGCTGCACTCGGCACAATCGTCACACCACCTTCACTTGCAGCGGTAGCAGGTAGGATTGCAGCAACAGGCCCGGGCGAGCCAGGTGCAGGTGTCCCCGGTGCACTCTCAAAGAAGGTCTTGGGGCGAGTCTTGAGTCTAGAGAAGGGATCTCCAGTCGCCAGGCCACTGCTCTCAGCAGCACGTCGCTTATCGGCATTCCCCAACTCGGCCTTTGACACAGAAGCCATGGTCTTTTGTCGGTTACGCAGATTGAGCTTGGACATCTTATCCAAATCTGCATTACCACGACGATCACGCGTAAGTTCCTCAATCTTGTTGAGCTGTGAGGCAATTTCGTCCGCTCGTGCGTAATCCTCACCATCTCTCGCTTCAGACAAGAGGGCCTGCAATCGCATCTTTTCCAGGGCCACGTTCTTGGGGATGGCAGAGAGCTTGCTGCGTTCTGCAATCATTTCACTAATCTCCTTGTCTGTGAGCTGGAACGCATTCATCGCTTCAAGTGACCGCAATTTGCTCTTGATTTTACGCTTCTTAACAAGCGATAACTTGTCCTTCTCCATCGATTGCTTCCAGTGATCAAACTCTTGCTCGCTAAAGGCCGTATCAGAAATATAGGTCATCTCAAACGTTCGAACCGCATTGGCATGCGCACACTCAAGCGTGCGATTACAGAGTTGTCCATCTGGCAGCCTGTACGGCCTCGATGCTTCAGCAACGGACTTGATGGTGCACAACCGATACAACGACTTGCCGTCTCGATCCTGACCCACCGCAATCCTCAGGAAACAATCCCGCACTGTATCCGCAAATTGTGGGTAATAGAGGAACTTGACGAGCTGCTTGCGCGTCATGCGAATCTGACAAGCATCCTTGAAGGTGAGTGGTAGACTGCCTTCCTTATCTTCTTGCTCCCGCTGTGCTTGTTGTGCTGCACGCTGTTCGGCCGTGAGGGGAGGGCCCGAGGGCTTGTTAGTTTGTCCGCGTCTGCCACTTTGAGTGGCCCTCCCACGTCCACCACGCACCTCATGCTCACTCTCATCCGATAGAGCGCCTTCCTCCTCTGAATCCTCATCCGAGCTATACGACGGCGCCCTGCGTTTCCTAGGCGTGGAGTCATCCTCCGCCGCACGCTTCGTCTTTGCCTCTCGTTTCCGCTTTAGTTCAGACAAGGCCGATGATTTAGGTGTCGTTGCTTCGCGTGCCGAGCGACGTGCTGTCTGTTGCTTGTCTTGCTTCTGCTGCTGCTGCTTTTGCTGCTTCAGCCGAGCTTGTAGCTGTTGTCGTTCTCGTAGGCTGTTGCGTTCCTCCTCACGTTCATACAAGATGGTTTCTCGTGTGACTTCTGATAGACCGAGGATATGCGCGCGGTCTTCTTCGTCTTTGTACTTGCCTTCGAGTGGATACGGCAAGGCATCTTCTGACTCTGTAGCGTCCTCGTCCGAATCAGAGCTGGCTCGTTAGTCTTGCATTCTCTGCATAGTGAGTGATGTACAAGTCTTCCCTGGCCTTGCGTCTGTTGGCTGAGGGATGGCCTGCGAGCTCCAGCAGCTCATTGTCGAAGTCCGAGTCCGAGTCCGACATGGGCCTTCTGCTCGCTGGTGTTGGTCGTGGTTGGTTGTCGCTTTCGCTTTTCACGAAGAAACAACAAGACACCAAACCAAGAGACCACCACGCAGGAGAGAGACAGAGAGGGGGAGACGCAGGCCACAGGGAGAACAGGCAAGCAAGAGAAAGGGCCAGACAGCACATCCAGCCATGTCCTTCTTCTCATCCATGTATGTCACCCATTCATCTGCAAGAGCAAGCATCTGACACACCACTAATAGGGGCCGTATTGGCCGCAGTTCGCGTCAGAAGAAGGAAAGCGCGCGTCCACCAGTCCCTCAGCTACCGCAGTCGCAGGGAAATGGCAACGGGCATACCCAGTCTAGTATGGGCTTTCCACAACAACATCCACAGCAACAAGTGCAACGCCCACTCTACCTCTCGCGCCCATTTGTCCAGAGCGCGCTCGTCAAGGGCTCCTTTGCAACCATTGTCGTGCTCCCGAAGTATATCGAACAGGGCGAATGGCTCGCTCTCAATTTATTTGAGTTCTTTACACATTTGAACCACTTTTATGGCGTCGTGAGTGAAGGGTGTACGCCATCCAGTTGTCCCAGCATGTCTGCTGGACCTGGACTTGACTACACCTGGCTCGATCAAAATAGAAAACAGATGCGGCTGCCGGCCTCGCAGTACATTGACTATGTCCTGGCTTGGATAAACAATCGCGTTAATGAAGAAGGCTTGTTTCCAACAAAGGCAGGACAGCCCTTCTCTTCTCAATTCCTACCGACATGCAAAGCCATTGCAAAACAACTCTTTCGCATCTTTGCACACATCTATCATGCACATTTCGATATTATCTTGCATCTTGGACTTGAAGCGCATTGGAACTCATTCTTCCAGCACTTTGTTTGTTTTGGCAAGGAATTTGAGTTGTTGGATGGCCGGGACGTTGAGCCTCTTGCTGTGCTCATCCAAACCTTTCAGCAGCAAGGCAACATTCAATGATGCAAACCCTTCTGCCACTTGGTGGTGGAATCATAACGCAGCGCCCGCCCTCACATCTATTTATGAACCGTACTTTAAAAAGCGCATCTCTTTCACTTGTTTATCTTTCATGTGTTGTTCCGATATGAGAATGTCGTCTAATGTGCATCACGAAGTTGTCAGATTATATGGTCCATGACATCTGTATTGCTCATGTCAGGGGTAAGGGACGATACCCTTCCCAGAAGAAATGCATGCTTGAAACAACGACTAACAATTATGTATTACAAACGGAGCAAGTGTATCCGCACAAGATCTCGCTAGCTCGGGTAAGAGCGCTCCAACCTCTTTTGACCGCCTGCTTGTGATTGCTTGGAATCCATACACAGAGTGGCGACAGTCTCGATGCCAAATTTCGGTCGCAGATCATTGGCGAGATGGGACAGAATTGCCGTACAATACCAGTTACCGGAATCAATGGAAAGCCCGCATCTTAAGCTGCGAGTCTCCAAAACGTTCCGTAACGACTACGCGAAGACATAACTTGATGCAGTCAGTTGATTGGCCGAGAGGGACAGATTCTCATGCGAAACTAGACGTAAAGGCTAGACGCTCAGCATATACCTTCATTTGGCCAAAGACCTGCTTTGACGATCAGATAGATCAACATTCTTGCGTTGTGGATGACCATCAACTCCAATGGAGACCAACAGCACAGCTGAAGTTGTGATCGTGAAGCTCGACGAGGACGGACAGCTGTCTCTTTCTTTTGTTTTCTTTTTGGCTACCTTTTCAGCTATTGGGTTTGCGCTCCTGAAAACAGGTCGTTGGGCCGCGCCTTGCAGCCAATGAATTCGTTTATATCTATTCACAAGACTTTTACTCGGAATACACTTCAGTGCAGCCTTCGGCCCGTGCTCCGAATTTCGTACCTGCAACCAAACTCCTGCTGTCACTTATCAAACTCGTCCAGACCCGACAAGATTACTCTACTGAATCAAAGTGCTAGCAGGTCTGCTAGCTAAATGCTTACTTAGAGCCAGCTGCTCCATAAGTCTCAGCATTTTTCTTAATGCAATCAACATGCTTCAAATTGCAGTTGATGTACACTTGAGGCTCTTTAACAATGCGATCAACCGAACATGAATTTAAAGTCAAGATGCGTTTTTCCAGTGCAGCGAGTACTTTAATTGGTAATGGGCTTTGGCACGACTGAAGAGTGGAATTCGCAAGAAGATGGTCAATAGGGTGTGCAAACTTGTAAAGATTGGATTGCTGACGACGCCGCTTGCGGCCAGCAAGGTATAACGAAGACGCGATCGCCAGGATAATCTATTTTGCCATTGTCACGGCAGTTTGTGAGGCCTCCAATCTACCACTTTGACAGAATGAATTAGTGATCCATCTTGAAATCTTGGAGTCAGAAATTCCTCCAGCCTTTTGCTTATTCTTTTGGGCCTGCATTCGGACCCCGCAGTGAAGTTTAGGAGCGTATCCATAAATATAATCTTCGTCGTACACAAGCAATACGTAATGACCATTTCGACCTTCGGGGGTTCTGGGTAGTATGTGCCGTCAGCCCACTCCTTCACTAGCGGAGGGTCATTTTTTGATGAGCAATTCGCAGGATAGTCATCCAAATTGTGTTGCAACCAGCTGTCCCAAGTGGGTGATCCATTTCCTGTAAGACAAATTTGTTCATAGCACCTGGTCGTATCCTGAAACCTAGTATCGTTTTGCGCATAAAACGTCTTCGAGTAAAATCGCTGTAGCTCGAGTGTGACCATCTGCTTTTCCAGAACCTTGTTTTCCGAAGCACCTCCAGTCGATGCAACGTGCACGTGGGGCATGATCAAGAGCAGAAGCGACCATTGCTTCATGATGTGCTAAAGCTGCTCGAATATCTTCTGTTGGGGGTTCTGCGCTCGTAAGGATTTTCAGCAGGCAAACCCCCTATTATGCTTTCTGACGGTGATTCCCAAGCTCGTGGTCGTTCGGTTGATTATTAGGCCTAGCCGGTTAAGCTTGGCCATGGTTGTATTTACGCGCACAACAAATGGCCACGCGAACAAATATTTGGAACAGGAATGACTCCAAACCAGTCTTGCATCCAAGCACATGATAATTTCCCCCTGCAGCTACCCATTCCGACTTGCGAGCGCACGTGTACGTCACATACATATGTGTTTGCATGTGCTGAACGCAGAAACGCAACAACAGAGCCAAAACTTTGCCTGTTCATGCTTCATACATTTAGCTATTGCTACATAGCCTCAGTAGACTTTTGAAGAAGCCAATAGAAGCCTTACGCGTGAGCTATAGCCACGTGATTGTTCGACTACATGCATTCTCAAAGAGAAGAACTGTCCACAGCTGCAGCTGCAGATTTGACATGGTCATAATTAAATATATTCGACTGCGATTTATTCAAGGACAGGCATATGTATACGTAAGTCGCAAGCGATGAAGAGTGCAAGACGAGCTGGAATGACGATAGTCTTCCAGTAGGTTGCAAGGAGAAGCGCAGGCTTATCAAGTACGCATGTCAAATACGAGCTTGACCTGTAGCTGCAACTGATGCAACATCACTCCTTCTTTTTGGCGATCATTCATTGATTAGGTCTACAAAATAAAGCTCCGATGTAGCAAAATACACCATAGCACATTTCTTTTACTGATTTAGGAAAAATTGTTTTATAAATGTCTCAAGCGTGCAATACACACGTGTGACTGATGGTTTTTACGTATGTTTAAGAATGGAAGTCTCGCTCACTCTGTCTGCAGGCAATCAGACACCAATAGCCAGAAGCTCAAGTCAAGAACAATCTATCCGTAAGATTCCACCCTGTTCAACTTTTGAAGGACACCATTATACTAACATGAACAGAATCATGCATGTGCACACCAAGGTCTACGAAGGCCTTCGAATCTTGTGCTTTTACTTGGTTTTGATTTCTCTTCAGCTGGAAATTGTTCGTGCTCTGCCGGCAACTTGTTGTCGTCCCTATGGTTCATGCTTGGATAGTTTTGACTGTCTGAGTTGAATCGATCACGAGGGGTGTGGTGTTTAAGTAGCTTGGCAATCCAAGTAAGATCTTTTCATACCTAAGCGTTGACGACTGTGCCTTGCTTCTGAGTCATGCTTGTATAGGCATATCTTTACCTGGGTATGCAGCTACAGCTGGAGCAAATGACCGTGTGCCTATAGACGAGGCTGGCTTGATGCGCCGCGCGCGCTATCTGCAAAGAAGATTTCCGGACCATGTTATTTGTGAAGATACTCAGAGCTAGGACTAGCATTTAGACTATGCTTAGTCGTAGAGTTATCACACTACCGCCGAAACGCGCCAGGACCCAGCGTGAACCGGCGGATGTATCAGAGAAGCACGCTTCTTATTGACGATCAGAAATAATAGTGAGCTCGAGAATTCTTTTTGACCACATGTGCCAATTCATTACAGTAATTGATTATTACGTACGGAGGAGCCTTGTAAAATTTGCAGATCTAAAGTCTGATGTCTGCCGACAGAAGAGTCTTGGATCATGAGCTTGAGATGGGTCTTGGTTGGAAGTAATAAAATGTTGGGAAAGGACGTGACGTCGACCTTTCGCGAGAATGAGAACAGTGCGCTGCCCAATGCAAAGGAAAAGGTGTTAAAAATCGAGCAACAGGAATGCAAGGTAATGTTAAATGCTGAGTTGCAAGACGGCGCTGACATCCTCGACATCTGCCAAATCATGCAGAAATGGGATAAGATCCAACAACTCTGTATCATGCACATCGTTGAACCACGAAGAAATAGGGACTGCGTGTGCTGGGTGGAAGACATAGGAAGCCGGAGAATTGTCAATAATGATAACATCCTTCAGGTCTCGGCCGAGCTGAGAGAGGTCCTTGACGTAGTTGCCCATATGATTGAGGCAAGATTCTCGAAAGAGTCTGTGTGTCACGACGCCGTGTATATCGAGCTTGTCAAGAACTGGGTCGGCGTATTTAGCAAGAGACGCAGTAAAGACCACAATTTCATAGAGCTCGCCCATACGACGCATAAATTCGTCGACTCCTGGTCGTTTGATGACGTGAACACTGTGGTAGAGCGAGTCGATCTCCACTGGAATGACAAAGTCGGCGTGGTAGATAATTTTAAAGGAAGAGTGAACGAGTGTTTCATCCAAGTCGAGGACAAGACACTTTTTCCGTTTGAACTGCTCTGTCAAGGGTGGCAGTAGCCAACTTTCTCCGTCTTCACTCATTGACTTTGCCATAGAATCTGGTGCATCTGCAACAAGAACTGCATCGCCATCTGTTGTTACAGGAACTGTTGCCACGATTGCATTGCTGGAGGGTAACAGAGGTTCATCTCTTTCAAGTGCCTGCTTCTCCTCCGTCAGCAAGTCACTGGGTGTCTGTTCTGAAGCAGACACTGAGGCTGTCGGGGTGTGCTTTTTGAAAGGCGACGCGAGTGCTGGCATGGCGAGAGGGACTGCGTTTTGTGATAATAGCGAACTTTGCTCAGGACTACGCGCATCTATCGCTTGATCCTGCTGCGCTGGTGCAGCGATGGGCGATACTGGCGTCGTCGTTGTTGTTGGTGCTGCTGCTGCTGCTGGCACATCAGTAGCAACGGGCTCTGGCTCCTTTTGCAGCGTTGATGGCGAGTCGGTTAACTGAGAATGCGCCTTTTCAGCATCCATCGCAGTCTCTTGTACATCTGCACGTCCCTGTGCTGGCGCCTCACGCTCAATGGATGTTTTATGGGCTGGTCCAGTGGCACTTGCTTGGCCCTTTCGCGCGGGTACTGCGGTGGTCGCCGCATGCACACTCTCATCTGTGCTGGGAGATAAACAACATAGGAGGGAATCCAAGAGACCGCGTTTCCGACGTGTGCGGGAGGGTGTGGCTTGTGCTGTTGATAGCGGTCCGGTAGTGGTCGTTGCTCCTGTCGGGCTGGCCATGACTTGCTGGCTGCAAGTTTTGTATCACAATGGAACGAGTGGAAGAGAGAGAAGGGGGATGTGCAGCTGGTCTCTGTAGCCCTTCCTAGTCCCTTGCGCTGTTGCGGTGTGTCTGTTGTGTGGTGTTTGGTGTCGTCGTCGTCGTCTCTTGATTTGTTGTGCGCGACTGGGGAGGAAGCAGCGGCAAGCTCAAGTGCATCTCTGTCTCTACTCGCAGGATGCAGACTACTTGATACTAGATAGAAGAGACGGAGTCTGTCTACGAGTCCAGCGACTCTGGCCCAAAGCTCATTGGAAGCAGCTCCCCCAGCGTCTTCTCCACGTAGCTGCCATCCGCCCTGAACATATAAAAGACGAGATCTGTACTGAACTCACGCAGAAACTGGCGGCAACCTAGGCATGCATTAGTCCTGTTGCTCGAAAAGGAAGGTCTTGATAGGAAGACTTACTGCCGCAGGGTGCAATGGGGTCAGAGATATCCGCCGTGATGGCGATAGCCTTGAACTTGGCCGAGTAGCCAGGTGCAGACGTGATGGCCTTGACGAGGGCCGTCCGTTCTGCACAGAGTCCTGCATACGCTGCATTCTCTACCTAGATAAATCCATGTCAGTGAACTGCAAGCACGACTCATGGAGCAAGTGTACGTACGTTGGCGCCTTGAAAGAAGGTACCTTGATCATCGACGAGACACGCACCAACACGGAACTTTGGCAGTGTATCAGCTTATAGATCCTTGACAAAGAGCGCTGGATTTACCTTGGAGTAGGGCGAGTACGAGAGGTCTCTTGCCTCGAATGCCAGCTTCTTGAGCTCTTCAAAGTCAAACGCGGCCGCCATCTAGAATGCAGCTGGATGTGTGGTCTCGGTCTTGTGCGAAGTAACTCGATAGCAGCCGTCAAGCAGCCATGCAGTCTCCCGTGAGTCGTCGATGATGAACCTGATGAGAGAGACATGGGTCCCTACATGAGCCCACGATAGACGCCCAGCCCCATGATGGCCACAGCGAGCAGCGTCGCACCACCAGCACGCATTGGATAGGCAGCTACTTGACGCGTCATCTGTGCTTGCTTGCCCGCCTGCTTCATGGCCCAATACATCTTGCGCTCACCTGCTAGCTGCTTGCGGCTTTCATAGAGGACATAGCTGCCGGCGCCAATGAAAGTCAGGGCGCCAGTGATGCTAAAGAGTCAGCCGTCGCCCCTGGCGTAGTCTTTAATGTAGTCCTTCTCGACCTGACGGCCAAAGAGATGGATAGGTGACATACCGGCAAGAGAGGCAGTCTTTATCCTGCGTCTGGGCTGCCCGCGTCTCCATCAACAAAGCTGAACACTCCGTCTAGCGCTCCTGAAGCTTCAATCTTGTCGCGTCCTTGCAACTCCCCGACGACATCACATTGACCATTTGTCTTGCGGCTCTTTCAGCCAGAAAAGCCTTGCGCTACAGCTCTTGATGGAATGTTTCTACCTCCTCAATGACGCAGGCGACATCCTCATGGAGCACCCGTTTCGCAATCGACCCACGCGCCAAGCAGCAGAGTACTTTGCCAAAGACCGCATTCAGCGACGCCATCCGCGTCCAAGCATTACCGACGCACCGGGCGGTACACTTCAAATCCATCATCTCAATCATGGCTCACTATGCCTGCTATGTACAACGAGTCGCGAAGTTGAAGCAGCGGGCGTGTTGGGCGTCTTGCAACGGATCCTGCTCGTCTTGCAAGACTACCTGCTTGGCAGCACGTTCTCAAGCGGTTCAGCTGCGACACAGCCACTACTCACGCCTGAACTGGTCACGGCGAATCTGGATACGGTCCTTGAGCTGCTCTGCGAAATGGTTGACCATGGACAGATGTTGACGACAGAACCGAATGCATTGCATGAAGTTGTCTTGCCACCAAGTCTGCTCACGCGCCTCATGAGCGCGACGAGCTTACAGTCCCGCGGAGATCAAGGTGCGTCTGGAAATGCGATGGGTACACCACAGGCGCCTTGGCGACGCGGCAAGGTCAAGTATACGAGTAATGAGATTTTCGTTGATGTTGTCGAGCGAGTCACTGGTATTATTGATGCCAACGGCAAGACCATCACCAGCGACGTGCATTGTGCAGTACATTGTGAGACAAAGTTATCTGGCACACCGGATGTCATGCTGCAAATGAAACCTGCGCACGCCATACATCTACCGACCTTTCATCGATGTGTCAGAGTCGATCGTTTTCTGGAGCAGCCGGGTAGCTTTTCATTCATTCCACCGGACGGTACATTTCAATTGGCGACGTGGTCAAGTACCTTGCCTGAAACAGGTTCCTCGCCTATCCCATTCTCATTACAATTCTCAAATACCCGTTCAGTACCGGATGGGTTTGATGTGGTGGTCACGGCTCGAACGACAGCAACTCAATTGCCTGCAGATATGATGGTGCGGATACCTCTGCCCTTGGCATCCTGTAAGCAGGTGAGGCTTGCTGCCTCACAGGGAGAAACATCGCTTGTGCGGCAAGAAGAAGATGCAACCATCACTGCCATCTGGGCACTCGGTCCGCTCAAAAAGACATCTCCTCGAATCACTTTATCCATCAGCCATGTTGCTGTGGAAGAGGGGACACAAGCAATCAGTCAGGCAGCCCATGCACTCGTCTCGTGTTCAATGACAGGCACGCCCGTCACGGGGATCAAAGTGGAGAGTCTCAAGATGGCGCGTGTCGGGGACTGGAAACCATACAAGGGCGTCCGGTATGCTTCGTCGGTGGAGAATCTCGTCTTTCGAGCATAGAAGTCGTGCACATAGCATGCCGCTGCCTTCTCATTGTTGCTTCCCCTTGAATTGTCGTGGCATCTGATCCCCGGCCGACGTCATTCACCCAAAACCCAAACATCGAGACGTCGCACAAACGACAATCAGCAGTTCAAGGGGGAGACGCAGGGCCAGGACGATGAGGGCCGCAGGATGGCTGGCTGCCGTCGCATTCTGGAGTAGCACGCTTGCTCATCAAGCACCCTTTCATCAGCCACCTACTGAGGGCGCAGCATTGCATGACCACAAACATGACACGTATGCAGGAAAAGCAGTGGCACAAGGGCTTCAACATGTCGCTGGCTTAGCAGGTGGTGCTGCTGCTGCAGGAATCGGTTCGGCAGCTTCAAAAGTCCGGTCAGCAGCAAAAGGTGCCATTCAGTCTGCTGTGCAACATCCATCCGCACCTACTGCCCCGCAACCAGACATCGAAACGGCGCCTGCTGTCTCAAAAAAGTCAATCGCAAGACTGAGTGCAACGCTCTGGCGGACGGTTGGACTCATCGCTTTTCTGTTCCGCATATTCATTGGCAAGCCATTGATCAAAATACTAGGCATCCTGCATGTGCTCTTTAGACCTGGAACTGTCCTCGTTCAGCTCACGTGGCGTATCTTCATCGGTGTCCCTTTCGCCATGCTTCAGAAACTTAGCGGAGTCTTGTACCTCGCCTGGCTCTTCCTTGGCTCAGCAGCAGTCTTGGGCTTGATGGTTGGCTTGGGTCTCGCAGGCACATCGCGCCTTGTGCGCAAGATATTTCCAGATGCCATCAGACCAAGACATAGCCCATCGACTCGAGCAGCATCAACGACCGAGTCCGTCATGGACAAAGTGACTCGGCGGAGATTGAGAGAGGAAGAATTGTTGCGTCGATCAAACAGCACGCGGACGTCTGGCTACACTAGCTATGAATCAGCTGCATCGACGCCAGCAACAACTCCACACCTTGAGAGCGGTGGATATAGCCATGGCAGCTATTTCGGCGGTTCTGGGCCGAGCTTATCGAAACGTTCGCCACCTTCCTTAAGCAGCATCTTGTCTTCCTCCCATTTGCAGACGCCGACCATTCGCGAGGACACAGAAGAGGGCAGCGCGGACTCACTTGATGGATTTGCCACAGTCAGCGAGTCGGATGGTGAGACGGGCCCAACTCAACGAAAAGCCTTTAAAGATCGTACATGATGTTATGTTTGATAGTGAAGCGCTTATGAAGCAATCACAGCTGGCTCATCTTCATCCTTCTTGAGCTTCTCCTTCAAATCAGGCTTCCTCTCACCCTCACCGTCTTCCGCTTCAAGCGCCGGCTCTTTGTCCCCAAAACGCATCGTATCCGTCGCTTGGTCAGCACGGAAGTTTGCACTCATGCCCTTCAAGCTCGGCATTGACCGCGTCTGCTTCTCCTCGTTGGCCGTGTGCTGCTTCAGTCGCTCCATGAGCTGACTCCCCTCAAACGCAGCCGGGGCAGGTTTCTTGCCCGTTGCGTAGTAGTAAATCTCCCAGTCCGGCTCATCTAGCAACTTATCATACAGTTCCAGCTCAGCCGCATCCATCTGAGGCAGTGCCGTGGCTGCAAACGTAGACAGTAGCAGATCCGTCTCCAAAATACCACGCTTCCGTGATTGCCACAACAGCCGCGCGCGCTTCGTATTGGTTGTTTCGTGAGAACGATCAATAGGCGTATGAGGCACGAGTGTCTCGTCCATCTCTATAGGACCTGCATTGCCACGGCCAACAAGCGGGTAGGGGTCTTGTGCTTGAAAATCCGATTTCTCAAACGCACCGGCAGGACTAGCTTGGCGCGCGAGCAACATAGTGGCAGATGTGAAGGGCCGAGTCTGAGTGAGTCGGAGGGCCCTCATGGAGCGCATGGCACAGGCTGTTCTCATCGTTGATGGTTGAGTGTAGATGTGGCAGTTGATGCAAGTTGCTGATGACATAATTGACAGTTTCGACACATGAAACAAGTCGCACGGTCTCCAAGCGCAAAGAGTGACTTTCTGACCACGAATCGGACAAAATTAAAAGGAGCCTATCTAGCTACGGCGTATTCCACTTGCTGCGATCAACGGTGTTTGCTTGTCCCCGGAGCAACTTAGTCAGATAAATGGCCCCATGCCGTTCAATCCCTCTGGAGCATTAAAATCCTCATTTCGGAACGCATGAGCTGCAGTTATAGTCATCAACCTGTTGTAACGGGTCTTTTCGCAATACTCGCGATCGTTCTCTGGATTAGAAATTCCCGTCCATAATGGGGTATCACAGAAAAACGGATCTTTCAGCAATGGACCTTCACCAACTCTATCGCCAAAAGTTGCCCCAGGCGGAAGGTATTGCCAATCTCCAAGTGCATGCATTCGAGCCACTGTTGCATCATCACAGTCGATCAGAGAAGGAGGAAGATCTCTGTTGTCTTGAGGTTCTGGAACGCTTGTGGACGACATGCGTGGAAAGTGTACAGTCAACACACACGCACAGAACCAAGCTTGGGGGTGGGGAAAGGGTGCGACACCGACCTTCTTTGTACGATGATAGTTGAACTTCAACCAATTATTGCCAAAATACGAACTAGACGATGTTGCGAGGTCGGCCTTATTGCCAAAATACGAACTAGACGATGTTGCGAGGTCGGCCGAAACTATATGACCCTGCTTGTTTGGCTTGGTTTTCTCCCTCCAGTATGCATCTAATTCAGTTCCATGAATAGGCAGGTCCTGCGTGAGGCCAATAATGTTTGTGTCGAGCTTTTGACATATCGGTCCTCGTCGATGACATGCATGGGGCATAAATCGGTCTTCAAACGCTGGCAACAATTCTCGCTTAGTTTCGCAAGCCCTTACACATGGCCCTTCTGGTGGGTACTGACCAGTAGCCGGGATGAGTTGAGCTGTCTGAAGCGTGAATTTGACATTGCGACACATTGGGTCAGAGTCCACCCGTAGCAGTTTAAATGGTGTCGGGAAGGACCACAGGAATACCAACGCAAGGAATGAGCGAGCTAGACGACATAGAACTTGAGACCAGCCGCAATTCGATAAAGATGCCGCCATGCCGCCGTGTGATTGTCTTAGCTTGACGCGCAGCGCTGCAGAATGCAGATTTCAGTGATATAAGCCAGAGACGAGCTGAATGGTGAAAATCTGAAAGGCGTATGAGTACGGGGCAGCGAAAGTGCTCGTATCCACAACTCCCTGCGCATACTCCCTTTTGCGTACACAGAGGCACTTTTAAAGAGGTAACATCCGGAAATGAATAAAAATGCTTCTCCTAAGTCGCCAAGACTCAGGGGTAGAAAAAGTTGGAGCCGCTTCAGTACTATTCCGGCCTGGTTCTCTCAGCATAGTTGAGATGACTCATACTCATTTCAGGCGCAGAAGAGGGACAGTGATACTTGCAAGCACAAACGCAATGACATATTTAATTTTGAAAACGGTGTACTATAGTCGCTGAGGGTCAATGGCGTTGGCTTGACCACGAGCGCTTAATTAGAGGGGTGGGCCCATGCCATTCAGTCCTTGAGGAGCGTCACGATCAACATTTTGGAACGCATGAACTGTAGTTATAGTCGCCGACCCGTCGAAACGAGCTACTTCGCAATATTCCCGCTCGCGAGCTGGACTTGAAGTCTCACTCGTTAGTGGAGTGTCGCAAGGAATTGGATCCATCTCCGATGGCCAATTGCCCCATGAATCTCCAACATGTGCTTCAGGCGGAAGGTATTGCCAATCTCCAAGGGCATGCATTCGAGCCACTGTTGCGTCATCACAGTTGATCATTGGAGGAGGAGGAGAATTTTCGTTGCCATGGTATTCTGGAACGCTTGTGGACGACATGCGTGGAAAGCGTACCACCAATATACACGCGCAAAACCAAGCTTTGGGTGGGGTGTAGGGTGCAACCTTCTTCTTGCGTTGGTAGTTGAACAACCAATGATCGCCAAAATACGAACTTGACGATGTTGCTCCGCCAGCTGGCCGAACGTCGATTCGATCTGAACCAGTGTCCCGCAGCCAGTATGCATCTTCCTCAGTGCCTTGATACGGGAGGTTTTGTAGATTGCCAATAAGGTGTGTTTCGAGCTTTCGACATATTGGTCCTCGTCGATGACACGCATGGGCCTCGAATCGGTCTTCAAACACTGGCAATAGTTGTTGTTGCTTATTTTCGCAAGCCTGTTGACATCGTTCTTCTAGTGCTCGCCCATTGTTCTCGTTGAAAGCTCCGATGAAGAGAGCTGTTTGAAGCTTGAACTGCACACTGCGACACATGAGATCAGATGCCACGCGGAGAAGGTTGAACGGTGTCGGGGAGGACCACAGGAATACCAACGCGATAAGCGAACAGCCTAAACGCTGTACTTTCTGAGACCAATCGCTATTCGATGGAGAAGCCGCCATGCCGCCGTCTGGTTGTCTTGGCTTGATGGGCAGCGTTGCAGAATGCAGATTCGAGGGATATAAGCCAGAGACGAGCTGAATGGTGAAAATTTGAAAGACGTAAGAGTGAGGGTTGGAGAAGGCACTCCTGTCCACAAGTCTCCAAACATACTCCCTTTTGCGTACACAAGGGACATTCGTGAGGTGATATCTCGAAATGAGCAAAAAAGGCTTCTTTTAAATTGCCAAGGCCTCAGGGGTAGAGAAGATGGGAGGCGATAGAGATGGCACCATTCGGTCTGCACCGATCTGAGGTACACATCTCGAAAGAGTTCAAATGTACTTCGCGCGATTTGGACGATTAGATGTATGCTTGACACGCGAGAGCGACAAATAGCTAAAACATGCATTGACAGACACGTTTCGGCGACTTGATGCGCTTGGAAGCCATGCTGATTCAGGCTGTGCGGCCAGTTCCAGACCTCAGCTGTATTCAACCGATAGACCAAATTGATTGTTTTAGGACCAATGTGGAAGACTCGGTAGCTGATCACCAAACTTCTTCACCGCCCTGTCTTGTGAAGAATGCGGGCGATCATCCAGGTGATACTGACCAGGACTATATCTGCGAGCGTAACCGGCTTGATAGCAGCATCATAGAGCTGTGTGACATTAAGCAGCTCCTGTAGAGGTTGGCCTTGGTCGCGGCGTTGTTCTCTCGCGGCTTCTTTTTGGCAACGAGATATCTCCTCAACTTCACAACAAGCCATCACAACCACCACCTTCTTGACTTCTGAGCATCAAGAGCTGCAATGGAACATCAGGCATCTTCCTCCGGTCGTAGGCCGCCTACGCAAAGTACTGCACTAGCCACACGCGGTGTCTCCTTGACAGCGTTGATGAGGAAGCGCGCCAAGGATCAATTCGAGAGCGTCAAGCGCGGCAATGGACCGCTTCCTGTTGGCCAGCTAGCGACCAGAAATATGCCACCTGTTGCAACTGAACAGTCTACTGCGAGGCCTACAAGCTATACCGTACGATCTGGCACAAATATCGCTGGCGAGCGCGTCAATTTGCAGCGTAAACCAACTTCTCAAGGGACTGGGGCTATTCAGCCGCCTGTACGGACTATTCGTGTCAAGGCATCAAAAGCACAGTTGAGGCCATCCGTGCCCTCATCAGATTCATCGGCTACCTTGCAATCCATGTCGCCTAATATCCCAGCCAATTCAGGTAGCCACGCCAAGAGCAGTGCAACATCGTATGCTGCCACACCAACCACTCAGCGCGGCACGCCGAAGACCACCCACAGCACATCTGCAAGCCGTCCGCTGCATCCAAGTGTCGCTTCTACCAAAACACAGCAGATTACTGCATCACCAGTCATGTCAGCCATGTTGCGTTCACGCATACCTCAAGCAACGGGCCGGTCACTGACGCAGCATGCTTCATCACCCGGACTCACACCTGGCAGCGGTAAAGCACGACTTGCAAACCAGGTGGCCGGCTCGCCTATTGCTGGTAGCGGCATTCGCGTCAAGGTGGCACCTCTTCAGCAAGGATCACCGACAGGTGTGAAGAGAGCGACGCAACAGCCATTGCCGGGCACCATCAAGACGCCAAGTGCTGGATCGGTTCGTGTCAAAACAACGCCAATGAGCAGCGTGAGCCGGCCTATCGTTATCAAGGCCCGTCCACAATAACTTCCAGCCCTGGGCGGATATAATGTATTTCTACCAACTCTTAGCGCTAGCTTTTGGATTTTCGCCTATTGAAACGACTCATGCCTGTCTGTTTACTGCTTCCTTCTTCACCGCAAATATCTCTATTACCCTGCCGAATTCCGCCGGCTCGTCTTGGTGACCTGCAGGTATACTAAGGGCTATGACGTTAATCAACAGCAGCTAGGACTTCAAAGAGCCAGTGTCTACCTGTTCGACAAATAAAAGCATGCTGCGCTATATCTTGCATATCCGTTTTGCTTGTGGACCGCCAATTCCAAATTTGCTTCTTTCTGCATCGAGAGTCAGATTACAGGTTGAGGCTGTTCCGGTGGGCCTGGCCACAATCCTTGATAGTTCCTGGCTTTGACTTCTCGAAATCCAAGTGGGAGGACGCACATGTCTGTGAGATCTGTGTTTGGAGAGGGGCACTCGAACTCGTTCTCGTGCCCCGGGCCCTTGTACATTGGGTTGTCGCTCGAGCGTTTCCAGACATGCCAGCGATTGCCTTCGCTGCCCGGAAGCCTGTCTTGTATTCGTTCGAGGTTGCAGAACTGGAAAGGTTGCTCTAACAATGGTGGAACTCGATGCCAATAGGGTATCGTGGACACTGTTGGGAGGAACAGGTCAGTCATGCACAAACATACCAAGGGAGAGGTCGCAATGGCATTCTTGCTGGCTCTTTTGCCTTTCCTTAGACGCAAAGCGCTCATCAGTCTTGCGTAGCCCCAGGGTGGCCACAATCCGCCGCTGACCGATGCACCTAGATAGGCTCCTCCGGGATTCGTCACTTGGGTTCGATGTTCATAGTATGTTTGCCAATTGTAAGTGTAGACGACCGTCTCTTCTGAGCTGAGAGATTCCACAGTGCCGTCCAACAGGACGTGCGACTTGGTCGCTACGCATACGGGGCCCTGGCGATGGCAGAAATCAACTGGATCTTGCAGACGTCCTTCGAACAAAAAATTACCGCTCGTGGTACAGCGCTTCTTGCAAAGCACTTCTGCCTCCTCTTTGATGAGCTTGCTGTGTTCTTTCGGCAAGATTGTTGGTGTGTGAACTAACTGCACTCCGACATGCTGGCAAGGGCGTCGTGGTTCTACTTGGGCAGATATCCCAAGAAGACTGTAGCAGAAGAGAAGGAGTATGATATGGCGGCTGTTCATCAGATTCTGTAGATTGATGCTCATGCTTCGCTGCGGTCGACTATGCGCTGTTCACAGAAGCAAATTCGACGATGTCGTGGAGGGTGGGCTAATCAGGCGGACACCCCTGTTTTGTGTCTACCTTGGCATGCCAAGACTCAATCTACGAGGCCCTGCATATCATGAACCATTGAGTCGTAGGATGCTCGCATACTACATAAACATTTTCGCATGTGTTATTCGCATCCTTGGACCCATGGTCAACCGCTCCTGAAAACCATGCCTACGATGTAGCATTTTTACCCCTGATTCCGGAGCGGATTTCCACGACATTCCATAATACTTACAATTTTCCAGACTTGAGATCGTACTTCTTCAGCTGCTCCTCTTGGATCCTTCTCATGTAGGTGTTCAGCCACAGATTGCTCTATCAAGATTTGAGCAAGAAGATGTCTTGATTTCGTGAGCGCTAGCGTTTGAATCTTAAACTTGATACAACCCTATGCTTTTGTCTGCTGCACCGCCTACCTCGCCAATTTACTCAAAGCGCCTGCGCCAAACTCCTCCCACTCGGCTTTTGTCACCCACATATGTGCATTATTGGCCATAATATTTGCCAAGACTGCACCACCAATAAACACACTGTGCCGCCGACGCGGTGGATCTTCCACCCTCACCTTGAATTTTGACAAGCGTGCTGGATCACCATGCAAGACTTTTGTCAGCCAGAGTTGTTTGAGTTCCTTTTCGAGCCGTGTTGGGAGACCAGGGTACATGCTCGATCCACCAGACAAGACGATAGCCTTGTACAAGTCTGCGCGGATATCAACGTCGGCGGATTGAATGGTGTTGAAGAGGAATTCCGCCATACCGGGTTGTTCACAGTCAACGAGGTGAGGCTGGAAGAGACATTCGGGCGCTTCAAATCGTTCACTGCCGACTTTGATGACACGTCCATCAGGCAAGGTATAGTCTTCCACGAGCGTTGTTGTTTCATCTGCTAGTTTGTGGTCGAGCTCGAGGTCATACGAGACGTAGCACAGCTTTTCCTTGATTTGACGAACCGTTTCGAAATCCGCTGAGCGGTTGAGGGCATAGCCACGTCGTGCAAGGAGAGAGATCATTTGACGCGTCACGTCGCGACCGGCGACATCGAGACGGCGCGTTAAATGATTGAGGACAGTTGATTCATAGACAGGGACAATGTGTGTGACACCATCACCCGAATCAACGACGCATCCGCTCGACAGACCTTGGGCGTAGAGAGACAAGACTGCTTGAATAGCAACATACACCCCATCAAACTGATACCGCTCAAACATGACTTCGCACATACGCTGCCGGTTCGCAACAGGATTCATCGGTGGCTCCGTGAGCAGGATCTTGCGACCTGCCGGGTCGACTTTGAGAGCCTCGTAGAATGTGTAGTCCCAGAGATGCTGCATGTCTTCCCAATTACGAATAATGCCATTCTCCATGGGGTATGAAATCTGCAGCATGGAACGCACCTGTGCCGCTTCTTCACCGACCATGATGTCCTTGATCTCTACATCACCTGTGCGTTCTTCTGCACGCAGAATGGGACGTCCGACAATGGACGGGTACTGTTGTTCGGGGAAGTTTGTGCCGGCATAGCCTACTTTGACGAAGCCGGTACCCTGATCGAGGACGATGGGCGGCGCAGAGTCCATGGCTCAATTCTATGGCAGTGCTGTTGCTGCAGTAGCGACAGAGGGAGCAGCCAGACGATGGAGCAGCACGTCCGTCTCTTGTGCTCGTCGTCACTTGGCAACCGGGCACGTGCACGTCTGGATTTTGGATTTTGAAAATTGAGAAAGAAATAGAAAGCACTTACTCCTCACACACGAGCTGCAGCGACATGCGGCCCATTCTGGTAAGGCCCAGGTGCTCTTCATGACAGCCACTGACTTCCAGTTGCAAGGCCACGAGCGCAGCATCACCCATATCGTCTACAATGTCGAAGGCGACCTCCTCTTCTCCACCGCAAAGGACCATGTCATCAACGCCTGGTTCACTCACAATGGAGAGCGGCTAGGCACCTACAACGGCCATGTCGGTGCTATTTGGACCGTCTCATGCAACAAAAACTCGACCATGTTGGCGTCAGGCAGTGCAGACAACACCATCAAGCTCTGGAATGTCGAAACGGGACAGTGTCTCAAGACCTGGGAGTTCCCAACAGCTGTGAAGCGTGTGGCATTCAGCGAGGATGATGCCTTTTTGCTGGGAGTGACTGAGAAGCGTATGGGTTACCCTGGCTCCATTGTCGTGTTTCCCGTTCATGACGACTTGAGCGCGCCGCAAGCAGATGAGCCAAGTCTGACCATGACAACCATTGATTCAAAAGTCACCATGGCAGGTTGGTCGTACCTCAACAAGTATATCCTTGCAGGCCATGAAAATGGTACCGTGTCGCAATATGATGCCAAGACGGGGGATCGTCTCAAGAACCTGCCTGCGCACGATGCTGCCATCACAGACCTACAAATGTCGCTTGATGGCAGTTTCTTTGTGACCGCCTCGAAGGACAAGACTGCGAAAATTATCGACGTGGCTACGCTGGATGTCAAGAAGGTCTACAACACAGATACACCTCTCAACTGCGCGTGTCTTGTGGAGGTGGAGAATTCTGGCCTGCAAGAGCCCATGGTCCTCGTGGGTGGCGGCCAAGAGGCGCGAGACGTGACAACCACCTCTGCGCGTGAGGGTAAATTTGAGTCGCGGGTGTACAGCATCTACGGCGATGAACTCGGCCGCATCAGGGGACACTTCGGTCCGCTCAACACAATTGCTGCGTCAAAGGGATCCTTTGCGAGTGGTGGTGAGGATGGATATGTGCGTGTGCACCATTATGACGATGCATTCAAGTCTTTCAAGTACAGGGTTTAATCTGGCCCATGTATGGGCAACGGGAAGTCCTAGCACATCTCGTCATGCATTTCCATGCTTCTTCTTCTCACAGCGCTTCTGTATCATGATCTATAGAGTCAAGACTGTCTGCCAAGTCCCGTGTGCCGTGTCTGCCCAGGTAAGCGCGAGTGTGGCTCAATGAATCTCGCCGTGGTGGAGTGCGTCGATCTCAAGTCTCGTCTTTGCCCCACTGCAGATTCGACGCGTTGTCTTGCATGGGATCCTGCGTCTATGAAGGAGATCAGACACTTGCGGACGTAGCACTGCTTGCAAGAAGTGATAATGCAACTAGCCCTCTCTGCTCAGCTATGCATGTCATTGTGCATAGCAAGAGTGAGCCATGTATCCATTCATATTCATATTGGAAAGAGATTGCCTCTAGAAGCACCCGACCCGGCTACGCGCCTGCATCTGTTTGAAATACATAGATAGACAAAAGCCCCTACGATAGCTAGCAGAGACCAACAGCTACTCGATTGCCATGGACAGACCTCGTAGCCAGGCTCACGAACGTGTAGATCTGTCGATGAATGCGTCCATGTGACCCCTCCTCCCCCGTGGAGCTTCTCCGCCCTAAATGCACACGCGCGACTTTTGCTGCCGACACCTCAACACCACGAGACTGCTACTGGCAAGTATGCCGTGTGCATGCATCCAAATGACTCGAGATGAAGCGCCGTCATCATTCGGGCCCGACTCCTGGTGACTTACGTATATAAGCTTGCAGCCCCGCCCCATGCATCTATGAACACATCCGCTTAACACTTCTTGCCACTGCATGCTACAGCTACCTTCTACTGCATCTGCTACTTCGATATCATCCCTTTAGACAGCTACCATCATGCAGCTCATCTCCGCATCACTACTCCTTCAGCTCGTCGCTACTATCCTCGCAGCACCTGCTAAACGTGCCGCCAGTTTCGCCTATGGCGTCGACAAAGTCCGTGGCGTGAACCTCGGCGGTTGGCTGGTCCTCGAACCGTGGATCAAGCCGTCCCTCTTCAATCAATTCCTCACCGGCACACCCGCTGTGGATGAATACACATTTTGCCAAGTCCTCGGCCCAGACAAGGCTGCGGCACAGCTTCGTCAGCATTGGGATACCTGGTTCACAGAGGGTGATTTCGCACGACTTGCAGCGTCAGGCTTGAACCACGTTCGTTTGCCGGTCGGATACTGGGCATTCAACAAGGTTCCCGGTGAACCATTTATTGATGGCCAAGCTGCGTATGTCGATAGGGCTATTGGCTGGGCGCAAAAGTATAACCTCAAGCTGTGGATTGACTTGCACGGAGCTTGGCAAAGTCAAAACTCGTTTGACAATTCCGGCAGGTTTGGAAGGATAGGATGGGGTACTGCTGAGACTGTGCAGCATACCATCGATACCCTCCAAATCATTGTCAACCGCTACGGCAAGAATTCAGGTGTTGCTGGAATTGAGCTTTTGAATGAACCAGCAGGGTTTGCCATCGACCCAAGCATCATTCGAGACTTCCACCAACGTGGCTACCAAGTCGCCAAGTCAACTGACCGATTCGTCATCATCCACGATGCCTTCTTGACACCAGATCAAACGTACAACAATTTCCCAGCATCGCAGTACCCGAATACAGCAATGGACGCACACCTCTATCAAGTCTTTTCACCCGATGAGAATGCCATGAGCCACCAGACGCATCTCACGGTTGCTTGCAAAAAGCGTAGTTCCTTGGCCGGGGCAAAAGGGAAGATGCCCATCATTGTGGGTGAATGGTCTGGTGCTGAGACGGATTGTGCGCAATGGCTTAATGGTTTCAACAAAGGTGCGCGATATGATGGTTCATTCCCAGACAGCTACTACATCGGGTCTTGTGCCAACAAGAATTCTCTCGATGCAATGAATGGACAAGAGCGAAATCAAGTCAAGGAATACATTACTGCTCAACTCGACGCATTTGAGGCGGGTGGCGATGGATGGATCTTTTGGACGGCCAAAACAGAGTCTGCGGATCTGTGGAACTTCCAAAAGTTGTTTGACTATGGCCTCTTCCCTGTCGGTGCGCGTGGCTTCTGTGACCCATTCCCTTGGTCATGAATCACTGCTGGGATACGTAGACGAGGCTAGCTTTAGCTAGATGACGCTAGCATTGAGCTAGAGGGTATATAGCATCACGAACACACATTCATGTCGAACTTCCTCCTGACCCATCTGATCGAACAAGTATGGTTAGTCACGATCTGTGAGCAATCGAGATCGGATGATGTGCACCTGGACCTCTGGACGCAGAAGGAAGCACAGCGCTTGAATAACGCATGCATACGACAGGCACGTATGCTCAAACCATGCCGTTATCGAGGCAGCACTACACAGAGCCATCAACGCTCTTCACTTAGGACACATCCAAGTTGAGTGGTAAGTCAATTCAACCAGGGGTAGCTGCGGCAAGTACTTAATAGCAGCATAGTTTGCTCCAAAGCTTCGCGCATGACCTATTGGCTGAGCGGCAAGGATACTGTGCCTGAGCTAGCATGTGCGCTGCTGATGTAAATGCTCGCATGGTCAACGACATTGGCGATGGTTATCTTGGTCGATCTTTGGAGCGTTGGACTCGCAATTCAAGGACAGGTATGCTCGCTTATCAATTTGAGCTATGCTACGCTGCTGGTATCTCAGTGTGGCCACAAATCCTAGCCAAGTACTCCTGACGGAGCAGGAAGTCTTGGTAGAGGATGAAGTGTCGCTTGAGAAGGAGGAGGAGAGGAGGAGGAGGAAGGCCATGAGTCCACCAAGCGATACCTACAGTCTGGCAGATAGGCGATATTGTCGGGTCAGCGCTCAAATGATCACTCTTCGGCATAGATCACAACGATTCCAACTTCTACCAGCTGGCGCTGATAGTGCTCTCAAACCATAGGCTGGTCAACGGTCTCTTGAAAAAAATGGCGAAAGACACTCCCGGTCTGACAGCAAATGAGATCGAGTCCATCCTCGCCAAAGCAGGGCTCAATGCAACTGTCGCGACGCAATGCATCTTTTAAAACATGCGAACAAGATAGAGTCCTTTGAACTGTCAATGTTGAAGTGGCAATCCCTAAATGCGCAGCAATATACGCTGAAGGCTCGCTGTCAAGAAGAACGGGTAGCGCTCTCTACGGCTGAGTCTGCCAGCATTCAGGACCAGAAATTCTCGTATTGAGGGAATGCTCAGATTTACATGGACGATTCCAAGCTGGAAGCAATTTGTTTCACATACAAAAGCCAGCTGTTAGTGCTTCAGATCTTCGCAGTCGCGGGCAATCAGTACATCCGCGTTGTTCGTACAGGCCAACAATTGTTCAGATAGGCGAACCAGTCCGGTCTACTAGACTAATACGTTTCGCACAACATCAGATGGCCGACTTCGTTTTTTTAATGTTCCATCCAAAATGGTTCCTCGGACTCTCAAGACCGGACTGGGTTGCCCATCTGATGTTGTGCGAGACGCATGCTTCAGATAGACCGGACTGGTTTGCCCATCTGGACAACTGTGCTAACCTGTCCAGACAACGCGGACGCATTGCTTGCCCGCGACTGCAAGGATTTCTGGAACCAACAGCTGGGTCTTGCACTTGAAACAGGTTGCTTCCAGCTTGGAATCGTACATGCCAAACTGGGCATTCCCTATGTACGAGAAGTTCTGGTCCTGAATGCTGGCAGACCCAGCCATGGAGACCGCTACCCGTCCTTTTTGAAAGCGAGCCTGCAGCGTATATTGCTGCGCGTTGAGTGATTGCCACCTCAACGTTGACAGGCCGAAGGACTCTCCTGCTGTTCGCATGTTTTGCACGATGCAGTGCGTCGCGACAGTTGCACTGAATCCTGCTTTGGCGAGGATGGACTCGATCTCATTTGCTGCAAGATCGGGAGTGTCTTTGGCCATTTTTCCCAAGAGACCGTTCACCAAAGCCCATTGCTTCAGACCACCGCCGCTGCCAGCTGGGATCAGACTGGAACCGTTGTGGTTCATGCCAAACAATGATTGTTTAAGCACTGACTCGACAATCTCGCCAATCTGCCAAACTGAGGGTGGTGGCATGGAGAACCCAAGACCTTTCTCCTCCTCCTTCTCCACCTCCTCCTCCTCAAATGGATCATCCTCCTTCCGCTCCTCCCCAACCAATACTTCCTCCTCAATCGACACATCCTGCTCCGCCACAGAACACATGGCTAGTATTTCTGGCGACACTGGGATACCAGCAGCGTGGCACAGCTCAACTTGGTGAGCGAGCAAGCCTGTCCCTGAGTTGCAGGTCCAGTGCTCCAAAGGTCGACCAAGATAGCCATCACCAATGTCGTTGACCATGTGAGCTTTCACATCAGCAGCGTACATGTGTGTGCAGCTATGCTCAGGCACAGTAGCCGGACAACCAATAGGTGATGCGGTACGCCTTGGAGAGAGCTATGCTGCTATTGAGCACGTGGTGCAGCTACTCCTGGTTCAACTGACTTACCGTTCCAAGTTGGATGTGGGAGAAGTCGACAGTGCTGATGGCTTCGTATCACGCTGTATTCGAAGATGGTGGCGATGGTTGGATCTTTTGGGCGGCAAGACAGAGTCGGCAGATTTGTGGAACTTCCAAAAGTTGTTCGACTATGGTCTCTTCCCCGTGGGTGCGCGTGGCTACTGCGACCCAATCCCTTGGTCATAAATGTCTGCAGGCATTCGTAGATGAGGCTAGCATCGGGCTAGAGTATATATAGCTCACGAACACACTTTCATGTCGACCATTTTTTTTGAATCCATCTGATGGATAAGCATGGTCCACGACGTGATTTCGAACATGGACAATATGCTACAAACATGTTATGAACCTAGTGTTTTGAAGGAAGCACTTCAATTGTGTCATCTCTGACTGCTGTACCGTTGATGGTACCGATTTCACCATTGTGCACAGGCAAGGCATGCGCACCAGAGCTCATCTCTGCCTCCTTCAAGTCTGGCATGACCAAGTGCAAGAACGAGGAGATCAGAGCCGAGACGCAATAAGGCGATTCAATCACAATGACAATCGCGTCGTAGAAAGCCCTAAGAGACTTGTTTGATCCGGAATAGGTGAACATGTAGCTTGCGTACGTTGGCACAAGCAGAGCAGCAAGACCAATAGACATGGAGCACGTCAGGATGAACCGCGTCCTGCGCGTCCACTCATTCAGTGCAAGGAGACGAATGCCAGACACAGCCACGGATGCAAAGAGGAAAGTCTTCATTGCACCGATGACTGGTGAGGGAATCGCCACGAAGGTAGCACCAATCTTGTTCAAAACACCAGCAAGCAGCAAAAATGCAGCAGCGAAATAGCCTGCACGGCGAGAAGCCACACCGGTGCAGGCCATCACTCCGTTATTTTGCGCAAAGGTCGAGAGAGAGGTATTGGTCATGAGCGCGGAGAGTAATGAGTTGAGGCCATCAGCTAGGATACCACCTTGTATGCGTGTGTTGAAGATAGGTCCCTCCACCTCCACTTTGGAGACATCGCACGTTGCAGTCACATCGCCAATGTTCTCAAGGACGAGCACTAGGACCACCGCAAGCAGGGGCAAGATGAGCGTAGCATCGACACCTAGTTTGAAGGTTTTCACCCACACAAAGGTAATGGCTGGAGCCTTGGTGATGGATGAAGTGTCCCAATAGCCCGTGGCGCCGGAAATAATACAGCCCACGAGCAGGCCAAGGATGACACCAGACGTCTTCATGATGGGGGAGCCGAATCGCTCAATCAGAATGATGGAAACAATCACAGAAAGGCCCAGTCCGAGAAAGTGTGCATCACCCCAAGCATACGGCTTGGGAGCATAGATTGTGGGACACAGTGTGAAGATGCCAGTGGTAGGTCTGCTTGCACATGGACCAGAAGAGCCAGCCCAGTCTTTGATGCCCGAGCTAACGAGACTAGCACCAATGAACAACAAGACCTGACCAGTGATGAGAGGTGGAAACAATCGACTCAGGGTCTTTGGTGGCACAAATGCAAGCACAATGTGAAACAGTGCAGCAATGGCACAGGTGCCAATCAACTTGCCGTATGCATCTGGACAAGGCTGCTTGATTCCATCGATAGTCGCACAGACTCCACGAGCATACTGCAGTGCAAAGTACTTCTGAGCAATGGGCACCACAGCAAATGAGGTACCTGCAACTGAGATCAGCCCGGTGCCAATGAAGTATGGCGTTTTGTAGATGTGCATGCGCGTAATTTGGATGGTGGTGGCGATACCGCAGACAATGAGCGAGGCCGAGACCAAGTACTGCTGCGTCGCTGTATCCAAATTTGCAGCACCACCGATAATGGTCTGAGGTTAGCACTCGTACGGTATAGCAGCAAGCTTACCGGAGGCGTCACAACACCCGCAAGCATAGCCAATGCATGCTGAAAGCCAAGTAGCGCAGCCAGTAGCCAGGGGAGCTTGGCATCGACTCCAAAGAAGGGCTGAGCGATGTTGTCGTATGGGTTCTTGATGAACGGCAGATTGGGACGGAACATGAAGCCATAGTCATAGTCGCCAACCCAAGCAGCTTTGCTGAATTGACGTTTCCAGCCTTGGGACCCGCTGGCAGGTGTCTCGTGCGAGATCTCGTCAAAAGTGTCGACTTTGGTCTGGCTATCTGCACCCATAGTTGACAGTTGGTTGTAGTGGTCTGGGAAGGCCAAGCTAGTTTTCAAGCTGTCACGGTGAGCGACTGCAGCTTCTTATATACAGAGGGCAGTTAATATCATAGGCAGATAAGCAGCCGCAGACGCGCCTAGCTCTGACCGCTATCAAATGTCGTTGGCGCTGTATTCCCGGTGGCCAAACGCGCTTGTGTGCCGGTGCTACGCGACATCTAATCTCGAAGCGAGCAGATAAGGCCCCGCCCCGGCCTCGCACATGTCCGACGCTTACTCCATCCCGGCACACGACAGCGGCGAGCAGTCTGGACTGTAGCGTAGCTGCATAGCGGGCCAGGCGGCCATATCGATATCAGCTGCAGTGTAAACTTGCACGCAACAGGCCGAACATCGAGCTGGCTAGAATAATGTAGTAGCACGGCCTTCTGCGACCAGACTGCGACTGATGCAGACACGCTCAATGTGCTTTCTGGCGACACAGTCACATCTTGCTGATGTATGCGGCACGAACTGCACTGGCTCCAGTTCCACTGACCAAAGTCGGATGAAGTCTGCAGCTCCCTTCACAGCGAGCTGAAGAGGCTGCTATACAACGCTCGTGACCTTTGATACATCTGTGCTTGGTTGCAATCTCGAGATTTGCACTCAGCCTACCTGCCCTTCTTGTCTGTTCTCGGCACACCAAGCGGTTTCCCTGATCCAGTCTTCATCCAGTCTTCAGTGTCAAGTTTGAGCAAGAACTAGCATTGGGTTTGCAGACTTAAAGCTGTTCCTGAGCTAAGCTTGTGGACCTCTTCACCTCGCTAATGTCGCTGTACTATGCCAAGACAATCCGCAAGGGGCGAGCATGGCTTCTGGGAGATGAATTCAAAGACCTTCGAGTATGGAGCACAGCTCAAGGTGATTTGTTCGCACTGGTCTAGTAAGATCCTGCTGAAGGGCGTACATCATGTTGAAGATGCTGCGATGCCATATATTATGGTATGGATGGATTGTGTGTCTTCAACCATCAAACAACTCAACGACTTCTGAACGGAATGCATTTTTACGATTCAATTCAGACTACACACTCTCAAAGTGCTATAACTATACATCATCTGCAGCGCTCTTGTCTACTGTTTAGCGCTGTATCTTACTCTAACGTTGATATTCAATGCTACGAATCGCGACAATGACAGTCGAATTCGAAGGAGGATGCTCTTGTACTTTCGCGACTGCTGCAGCGGTAGCTCTACATTGTTCATGGCTGCTGCTGTATTCATTTACTCGATACCATTCTTCCTACGAGCTTCCATCAATACGCTTCGTGACTCACCCACATCTGCAGTTTTGCCAAAAGCAGCCACCAACATGACTCACGACCCACCCGTCACCAGAACCCGCTCGTAATATGACTCAAGAGCAGGCCAAGGTCCACGAAAAACATAAGTAGGACCCGAAATCCTGTCTTATGCTCCTCACACCTCTTCCCTTTACCACAACTTCGAGAGTCCATTCATTTGAACACTCTCACCGATCCAAGGTACATCCCTCAAAAGAT